>LGRX02030490.1:0-21165 GCA_001247695.2 Cymbomonas tetramitiformis
GAGCAAGGCTCTATATCGATATTTCCGATAACCGATACTATCGATATATCGTATTTATCGCCGATTATCGGATTGCAATGTCTAACTATCGATTGTGCAGGTTTTGGTGTTCCATATTTAATTTATGACAAATTACATATAAATGTCCAAGTAATCGATTATTTATCGATTGTGCCGATTATCGATGCCGTTTTTCGGATATCGGATTGTATCGATACCGAAAAACCAAACCGATATAGAGCCCTGGCTGTGAGCGAAAAGCAGCCCACACCGCACTTAGTCGCCTGGGAAGCCAAAAAGCCCGTTCCATACGCCGCGTGAGCAAACCTTCCTACGGAGTGACCATTTGTGTCAAAAGCGCTCCCAAATACCTTACCCGACCCTGAAAACCGCCACACACCTCCCCGATATTGGGACTTCGCCCGCTGTAAGCGAAAAGCAGCCCACACCGCACTTAGTCGCCTGGGAGCCTCATAGAACAGGGGAAATATATATGTATATGCATTGTCACTGTGATACGGAAAAGGCAGGCGTGTCAGGCTGGTAGAGTCTAAAGTCGGATTAAACTGAAAGATAATTGAGTTTAAGCTGGCGGACGGACCGTGACACACGAGCGGAGCAAACAGCAGGCGCTGCAAGTGACATCCGAGCAGGCGAGGGGTTGTCACAACTATGAACACGCTTAGAAGGGGTCCCTCGGGCACCCCTGAAAGGCCTGTCACACCCCCCATATTTAGTCACGCTACCGCAGCCCATGTCCGACCCCACCGCATTTGCCCCCATCGCGCCCGTCTCAGCCGACAGCAAACGCCCCAACCATGACCCCCTTTTTCAGTAATTGTCATTCCCCCCTCAGTCACGGTCCTACCCCAGTGCGAGAAAGACAGGTCCGCTGTCCGGCTAAGCTCGCTGAGAATCAAACTGATAATCACATAAACAGTGTCTGGCCGAGGCTTTATGCTCTCGGAAACCCAGACAGTGAAGCAAGACTGTACTACTGTACAGTACAGTGTTAGGATGTCACGGACACGATACGGAAGCAGGGTCAGGCTAGGGGCTAGTCAGAGCCCATAATAACTAAGCCTAAACCCGAAGTCCAGCACACCACCCGTGGGTGTGACTACCTAGCAAAGCAGGTACAGCACAATACAGCCACGTGATAATAAACAAACACCTAACATTCACTTCGGTGGAAACCGATCACTTCTAGCTGGGTGCCGGGGTCTTGACCCGGTCATCCCACTACTGGGCTAAAGCTAATCAAGCTGCCAGGACAACTGAAGTAAACTCAGCCACTTTGAGGCTGGTCAGCAGGGCTGAGTTCAGCGGTGGGGATACAAGCACAGAAGATCCCCGAAGTGAATTGCAAGCTGTCCGTTTCAAATTGAGCACCACCAGACCCAAGCGGGCAAGGTGGATCCGTAGCAGAAAGTAAAGTGACAGAAGAATGTAAGCCTTCCAACACCACCGAAGAATAAAAATAAGCAGAATCCCACGGCGGCGTGAGCATTGAGAAAGAAGACAGAAGAACTCCATCATTTGGCGGCCAATCACGGATGTCCAGAGAACCAAGCGGCGAATCCGAAGTAAAGAGATCTCCAGTAGACCGACGGGCGGTGGCTCCGGGCTCGACCAGGCCCCTGTCACCACCGCCCACGGCAACCAGAGATGCCGTAGCGCTGGCCAGCAGAGAACAACAAAGCACTGAAGACATCAAAGCACATCGGAGAAAACTCGGCGGAGTCCGCGGACGGTACACCGGAGCTGCTACTGGCGATGCTCCCCTGTCAGAGTCATGCTCAAGAGTGCCGAAGGAGCCAAAAGCCACTTGCTGCCCGCCGTCAGAGTCATTGTCAGAGCCTTGGTCATTGTCAGAGACTTCAGAGCCAATGCCAGAAGCCTCAATCCTCATGCCAGCAAACAGCGGAGCCGGTGCAGAGTCGCCAAGCTGGAGTGACGGGACAGAGCCAGGCAAGCCGAGAGAGCCAGGGACAACCACCGGCGGGTCATGAGCCGCAGGCACACCACCAGCCACGAGTGCAGAGGGATGCCGAACCGCAGGCGGTGGCGGAATCGAGCCCCGTGCACCCGAGTGGAATGTGGCTTGACCAAACTGAGCCATGCCGTCCTCGTCAGCTGCCGCATCCTGAGCGGAAGCCGCCGCATCCTGAAAGTGCCGCAGAGATGTGGGCTCAGCCGTCACAAAAGAATATGCCGACAGCTCGCACACCTCTGGGCGACCCTCCATCGTGCAGAGCGACTCGAAGGCATGCTCATCCCCAGCGTCATAGAACCGCTGGAAACGAACAGCCAGGCAGTCAGTCTCATAGTCCTCAACCGCACCACAATAGTGGGCAGAGTGAGGACCGCCGTTGGGGCATTCAGCATGCCAGTGCTTCAAACCACTTTGTGCACACTCCGCATTTCTGCAGTGGGGCACGAAGGCACCGCTCTTCTTGTCAAATGAGACAGGAGGAGCGGTGCCAAGTGGCTTAACACCAGCACGATGATGCTTAGCAGCAGAGCGGGTACAGTAAGGTGCTTGCCCGCAGGCGGCGCCCCTTCCCGCTTCTGCCGCTTTAGGTCACGAATGTCCTGCTGCATGCGCTCCAGCTGCTTCTGCAGACTGGACAACGCCGCAGCTAGGTCAGACGCGCCATCGCCGAATGACAGAGCAGAAATAGGGGCGCCAGAGACTTTCAGGCCGTGGCGGAACTGCTCCCGCACACGAGCCTGAATAGTCAAAAGAGACACGCCCTGTCGCTGGTCAGCTCGAGCCAGAGAGTTAGCCAAATCACGGTACAAAGCCGAATTGCTGAGAGCCTTGAGAAACTGCCGCTTCACCGCGTCCTCTGGCAAGTTGTGGGAACGCTGAACGTCCCGCAACAGGCCATTGAACTCACGGATGCCACGGTCAGGATCTTCGCTGCCGGGGATGCGAACCGCCAGCAGCGACTCAAAAGAGTCAAAGGGCCCTGAGCGTTCCTGGAGCATGCGTACCACCTCTAGGGCAGCACGCTTGCCATCTCCAGGAACGTCAGACCCAGAGGCCTCAAGCCAGTCACGAGCAGGCGAGCCAGGTCGAGCCAGAAAAGTCAGAGCCGAAAGCAGCAATTCATTGGCCTCATGCCTAGCCTCGACAGTCATGTTGGCCAAGTCAAACAGGGGAGCAAATGCCTGTGACTAGAGTAGAAATTGTGCGCGAAGCAAGGTACGGTATCGGTTGGTCTAGAGGTTATCGATCAATTCTGATATATTGCCAAGTACTATTGATCAATTCTGATTTTTCCGGTTGCTCTATCAATCAATTCTGATTTATTACCTATTCTAATCAATCAATTTTGATTTTTACCAAGGCGCTATCAATCAATTTTGATTAAGTACACTATGCTATCAATCAATACTGATCGATCACTGTTAAAGTTGCTGATTATCAATACTATCAATAATATCAATACAAATTTACACAGGCAGACCAGGAGACCACACTTTATCTATGGCACCCGATGACAAGCTAGAGTTCTCTCACATATCTAATTCATTGCAGCCATAAGGGAGTGTTGGATTGTCCCCTCACTTAAATTCTTTCTCAAATCTGAGTGCATGAATGTGACAGCAGAGAACGCTCGCTCCACACCTGCAGTAGTGGAGGCTGGAACACCCAAGAATTGTCTCGCCATCCTAGAAAGCACGGGAAGCTCAGACTCGGTTTTCTTCCACCACTTAAGCACATCGACATCTTTTTTCGCCTCAGGTAGCGCCATATATGCAAGCCACTCATCTACACCCTCATCTGCACCTCCCGCCGCACTTGCAGCAGGCGTAGGATGTTCATCCTCATCGTCAGAGTCACCGAAAAAAGATGCCACCGGGGAGACCTTCTCAATTCCTTTCGGTCTCTTGGCACTAGGCTCATCCGTGGCATCCTTGGAGGGTGCAACCTTCCAGTCCTTCTCATAGATGTTCTTTACCCATGCCTCCACCTGCTTCACAGTGAGCTCGCCTACGTACAAGGCGAACACACTCCCACAAATACTAGTTCAAACTTTTGTTCAAAGAAGAGCAAATACGTTTACAATGAATTTGTTTCCAGGGTACGGCCAATATATCTTTCCCGCTTGGCAGAAATACAAGTCTGCTATGTATGCAGCAAGTCACATTACATATTCGCAAGATGCAGGAGGTCAGGCATCGATACCTCTCATAAACCGCTCCATGTACTTGAACTTGAAGTTCTTATGACGTGGGTCCAAGAACGTTGCCACCGCAAAGTCTTCCAACTTACAATCTTGCAAGTTGTTAAACCACCGCGTACAGCACGCCTTGTACATGAGCTCTCTCGCCGCCTTGACATCTTCGTTTTGGATGAGCACTTGGCGGTTCTCGTATTTCAAGGGGGTGTCCTGGTGACAGTGATATGCCAAACGCCCTGCAACTGGCAAAAAAAGGTTGGCCGTCACGGTTGTGGCCGATTGCAAAATGTCCACCGCAACCTTGGCATGCGAGAGGATGTACATCGCCTCACGCACGATGTCCCACTCGTGGATCAAGAGTTGGTGCTCTTTATATGCGCTGCCGTCAGGAACCTCAGGATTAGGAGCAGCAGTGGCCGCCCTCACAGGACTCTCCACGTCGTACATCTGGATCGCCGTCTGTGTCCACGACGCGCGCACCCCAACGCACACAAAATAAACGTATATCTACAAGGGGTGCGAGGAGAATGCTTGACACTTGCAACACACAAGCGAGGATGCCACGCAAAGGAGCAACGAAGTGCATAGTGATGCATACCTGATTATGATAGTACCACGTGGCTTGCTTACAAGCACCCCCCCAACCAGAGCGAGTGTCGTTGTCTTGCGGCGGCTTAGACTCAGTCAGTTCATGGCGTTTCTGGCATTGTCTCAGCAACTTGGAACCAATCACGGAATGGTTGAAGTGGGTGGTCATTCCCCGTAATTTGGTGAACACTTTTCTCACAGCAACTTGTTCCAAGAACGCCAGGACTATGAGGGCAATGGTGTGGTCCGAGCATTCGTGGCCGTCGAAGAACTTCCAACCAGCTACGATATTGCTGGCGTTGTCAGAGCATGAACCATGAACATACTCGTTGACTGTGTCCACCGCATCTCGTCCAAGCTCCGCGTTGTATTCACCAAGGCCAACATCGGCGCAAGCCACTGTCGTGGCTTTCTCCAACTCAGGACCTGTGTGGCGAACGTCCGAAAAAGGAATCGCTGCTAAGTGGCTACTATCCTTAATCCAGATCCTCCCACAAGAATCTAGCGCAAATGGGCATGGCGACCTTGTATGTCGTATATAGTGGCCCGGCATATGCTTTGGGGCAATATTTATGAACCTTTTGAATTATCTATAACATTTCTTTGCTTGAAATGTCGATGGTTTGACCTTTAATCTTAGCGTGGTTTGGGTGGGTGCTTTCACAGAATTTTAATCAAAATGCTAGATCCTACCACAAGGATCTAGGGTACCGACAACTCTAGGCCTTGCTACACGAGCTCGGGTTGGTGCGTATGTTGTTAACCCTCGAGAATATGTCCAAAACTAACTTTGTAAGCCCTTTAATATCATACTAGCCGGATTAATCGCCGCATATGCGCATGCCATGGCGTAGTACCGTCGAAATTCAATATTTCCATCATTTTCAGGGTCTGAAAATCGTATTCTAGAACCTCTAGCGGTAGTTCTAACCGTTCAAAAAATCCCCAAAAAATCCCAAGGAGACTTTGAAGTCATATTAAAGTACTGAAGTGCTCACCAAGGCAAAGATCTAGCCTTAAAGCTTAAAATGGACCAAGACTCACGCCTAAAATGCGAAATTATCCCCATACTTAAGGAATGTGTATATCTTACCCATGTGACCGCGTTCGTGTGATGTGTCCAATATACATTATCCAAGTCGTATTTTGACCCAAACATGATTAATATACATGCATACCTTGAGATATATCATGTCTATGGTGGCAAAGGATCGATATACGATTGGCAAAAATTATGGAAGATACACCCCGCTTTTGAAGCTTTAAAAGGCGTAGCAGTTCAAAATTTGGTTGGGGCATGCTATAAATGCATTAGCTAGGGGTATATATGATGGATTCTCGTCAAACCACGCACCATACTACTTAGTATAGGTCCCATGTGGAAAGTATTCCTTGGTGTTGACTTGTAGAAAGGTCGTGGGGCGCCTAAATAAATTATTGAAAAAGTGATCCTTGTGGGAGGATCTAGAGCGTTCTAGGTCCTCCCACAAGGATCTCGGGATAGTAGCCATAAGAGAAGCTCCTTGTACTCGAAATTACGGTCCACGAAATACACCATAATACCGAAGATGCTTATGCCGCCTTGTGACCAGATATCGCCATCGATGCTTGGAAGAATGCCCTCTTCCAGTAATGCCTTCAGTTTCCGCACTAGGCGCTCCTTGCCTTCAACGGACAGCTTTAATATGTTCTGGACGACAAGGTTATACGTGGGGGGGGACGTACTGCCCTTTGGTCAGGCAGTAAAATATATCTCGAAACTCATGGTCATTCTCAGGCAAGCTCAAGGGTCGCCCACATCGCACAAGCCACAGACTGATGAGCTTATGGAGCTCGTCTCGTTTTTCAGGAGTGATCTGCGAAAAGAAATGAACAAAGCTGCGTAAGAATACAAGAGAATACAGTATAATAAAAATACATTATGAAAAAGCTGCGTAAAAATACAAGAGAATACATCATCATAAAAGTGAAAGTTTTGAAAATACATTGTGACGCACGCACCACTGGCACCAAAGCTTCGATAGTGCTTTGTGTTCCCTCGGATTCTCCGTGCGCTGATAAGTCCACTATGTCACTAGAGTCTGCTGCAATGAGCTGGCAATATTCGTTTTTGTGGCAAGAGGATAAATGCACTCGCAGATTCGTGGTATTCCCACAGTAATGCGCCGCCTTGGTGCCTTGTGGACACAGCGTACACCGAACATATATAATCTTCTTAGTCGCCTCGTCAATCTGGATCTGGAAGTACTTCCAGCCCGCAGAACGCCGCTTGCCACCATAACCATCTTCGAAACCATCATCTACGAGCACCCCACGCAACGAGCGAGAAGCATGAGCCAAAAGCAATAAGCTAGCCCCGAAAAACACCGAGGGATCCCACCCCTCCATCGACGGAGAATAATATCGGAGCCACGTAGTCGCGGCTCAGAACGAAGGACGGAGTGCGTAACAATTACGGAACGGGGAAGAGAGAGTGATTACCGGTAATCGCTTCTGCTGCCTCTTGCTCTCTCTTTTGTTTTATGCGTTCGATCTCTTCAGCCTCCGCCTCCGAAATCTCCTGCTTCTTGCGTTCACGAAATTCGCGGATGTCGACCTCATAACCAGCAAGATTTTCTATGGGTTCCCAGGTGTCTTCCCTATCCGTATAACCTTGCCATCCTATTAGCCATTAGGGGGCGCAGCCTTTAAGGCGTTCTGCCTTGATTTCACGAACTACATACACGTTATCGTCACTGCCGGCTGGATCAAAGGGAGACAGTTGAGTTCTTTTCACACGCCCTTTTCCTTGAGCTAACAGGGTCACACCGGAACTTGCCTTCGACCGCACAGCGCCACGCCCACGTTTGCCCATGATCGATTTGGAGTTTGAGTAGAGCTAGGCCTGGAGCCCTGCCCCCTTATAACAGGTGTACTGCACACGGTCAGCCTACAACGGCGATCGATCCAATGCTGATGTGGATTGACCCAATATAATTCGTTTTTAGGTGTCATGGGAGATCGATTATCAATACCCAATTCTGATATCGATACTGCGATTTCAATGTAGCAATCAATCGATTGTGATTAATCAACGCCGACGATCAATTGATACCGATTTATTTAGGTATGGCATTGATCGATTCTGATTTTTCGACTTCATATATCAATCAATAGTCAATATTCTGATATTCAAAAAAAAGTTATTGATTGATACTAATATTCTGATAAATCGATTTATCAGAATATTAGCGCAACCGATACCGTACCTTGGCGCGAAGCTCATGCATAAGCTGTGAAAAAATGTCCACTGCGTCTGTCTCTGTACCAGCGAAGCGCTCCGATTTGTCTCCGAGAATTTTGGTGGCAACGACCTTGGCAACTTTTCTGTCGAAATTGTCTCGAGCTAGCTGCTGACATTTTTCAAGAATCTCTCTCGCAGCTGCGGTGGTCGGAGCCGGCAGCCGCGGTGTCTGTGGTGTCGCTGAGTGCTGTGCACCCACATCATCAAAAATCGTCTCTAATCTACGGACGCGAGACCGCGTCATTCTATTCGCTGTAGTAACCATGATGGAGAGACTACGGAAGAGTTGAGCTAATCAAGGGTGGTGGTATAAAATCGTCACAGCGGCCAGATAATCCGTAGAAGTCTCAGCACAACAGATCGGAATTCACAGGTCGTGAGCGGAAGAATGAGAGCGGCCAAAATCCGCAACGTGTGGAGCGACCTCGCCAGAGCTAGTGGCACACGAAGCAAATCAACTCTCGTTGCGACGATACTGCTGCAAAAAAAATAACCCGTCACAAATTGTTGATCTCCTGCGCAGCGAAGGCGAGCACAAGGCGTGCCGCCATCACTGCCAAGCTAAAAGGCCATACCGCGAGAATAATACACCACCGCCCAAGTGGGCGCTCAACCCCTCCTACGTCCTACTTAGCCGAACATGGCAACAACAAGGCGCTGTGCCATCATCAGAATCACCGGAAAGCCGGTGCGGGCCATAACCTGCGAGAAAGACAGATCCGCTGTCCGGCTAAGCTCGCTGAGAATCAAACTGATAATCACATAAACAGTGTCTGTGAAAGGCGCGTTCCGCCCTGTCCGCCCTGAAATGCGGGTTCCGCCCTGAAAGGCGCGTTCGCCCTGAAATGCGCGTTCCGCTCTGAAAGGCGCGTTTGCCTGAAATGCGCATATCGATGAAACGCGTGTATCGCCTGAAATGCTCGACTCGCTGCAAAGTTCGCGCCTCGCCTGAAACGCTCGATTCGCCTGAGTGGCGCGCATCGCCTGAAAGGCACACACCGTCTGAAAGGCGCGTTTCGCTCGGATGGCGCGCATCACCAGGATTGCGCGTGTCGCCTGAAAGGCATGGTTGCCTGGAAGGAGCGCTTCGCGCGAAATAAATGTGCGCATCGCCTGAAATGCTCGATTCGCTGCAATGCGCCTGGCGCCTGAAACACGTGTATCACCCGAAACGCTCGACTCGCCTGAATGGCGCGCACCGCCTGAACGACGCACACCGGCTGAAAGGCGCGTTTCGCCCAGACGGCGCACATCACCAGAATGGCACGCATCACCAGGATGGCGCGTGTCGCCTGAAAGGCATGTTCACCTGAAAGGAGCGCTTCGCGCGAAATGTGCGCGCCGCCTGAAATGCTCGCTTCGCTGCAATGCGCCTGGCGCCTGAAACACGTGTATCACCCGAAACGCTTGACTCGCCTGAATGACGCGCACCGCCTAAACGACGCACACCGGCTGAAAGGCGCGTTTCGCCCAGACGGCGCACATCACCAGAATGGCGCGCATCACCAGGATGGCGCGTGTCGCCTGAAAGGCATGTTCGCCTGAAAGGAGCGCTTCGCGCGAAATGTGCGCATCGCCCGAAATGCTTGATTCGCTGCAATACGCCTGTCGCCTGAAACACGCGTATCGCCCGAAACGCTCGACTCGCCTGAACGACGCACACCAGCTGAAAGGCGCGTTTCGCCCAGAATGGCGCGCATCACCAGGATGGCGCGTGTCGCCTGAAAGGCGTGTTCGCCCGAAAGGCGCACTTCGCGCAAAATGTGTGCATCGCCTGAAATGCTCGATTTGCTGCAATGCGCCTGTTGCCTGAAACACGTGTATCACCCGAGACGCGCGCACCGCTAACACCTGATTGCAACCTTTTGACAGCATTGCAGCCGAATGTTTTTTCCTTCAGTTTTCATTGTGTTTGTATGTGTGAATTCAACCCATGTGGGCGTTGGCAGCGGTGAATCGTCCCCGACGGGCCTGTATGACAGGTTGTGGGAATTCATGGTTGGCGACGCGCCAGCTCGGGTCTGGACACCTGACCCATGCCTTTTTGCCATGCGTGTGCTCGAAGCACGCCTTTGCCCGCAGCTTCTTTCATAATTTTTGACGTGAACTCGTGCTTGGCTGCTCGAAGGGCACCAACTAGGCCTTGTGGCAGGTTGGGGGCATTCACCGCAGGAGCCGCTCGTGCTGCGACCTGGGCGCACGACACGAGAACCGCAGTGAATGCCCAATTGCAAAGTGTTGTTTTGTTCTGTTGGAACGGTATCACCTAACAGAGATCCGAACCTATTCGAAATATATTTAAAAAACTTGCCCTCCAATGCCGCACCCACATCTCAAACCCAAAATCCCTCACAACACCCCACACTCAACCACAACAGAGATACACCGCCATTTTAGCACCCAGCAATACCCTCACGCCCCGCCAGCCCCTACATTGCCGCCCCTTGTTCATAATCGCGACAGCACACAGGGCACCACAGACCTCCCCCCTTATGGGGGGTGAAAGTCAGTGTTCCCATGACACCACCTCACCCCGAAGGTGGGAGGTGCACTGCAGGGCCAGTCGGTACTCCCGGGCAGGCGGCTAGGAGAAATGTAATGTTTCCCTAGTTACTAGCTAACTCGTGATGTGTCAATTGAGGGTGTCAATCTAAGCAGGCTAAAAACGGCGGCGGCGGCGCTCTCAATGGTGTGAAGCACCAGCCCATCGTCGTGGATCAACCGATGCCCAAGCGAGGCCAAAGCCCACAACGGCGTGGCACCACCAGAGCGGATGAGCCGAAGTAGGGGGGGCGAGAAGGGCGAAGGTGGAAAATGCGGTGAGTGTGCCCAACGAACGCGCTGCACACAACAAAGGTGAGGATCGAGGAATTGGAATGGGAGTGGGCGGTGGTGATAACCTCGCTTCGACTCGCGGAAGTTCTGCCCCTGTACAACTTCACCACCTTCATCTTGTTCCCCAAGCCATTGCTGAAGCCCTTCCACGGCTGCCGCAGGTTCCTTGCTTTTGCCAGTTTCGATTTCCTGATGACGGCAAAACAACTCGATGAGTTTTAAGGAGAAAGTGCGAAAGTTTGTAAAAAAGTGCGAAAGTTTGCGAGTGATGCGAGGACGAACCTTGCGTTTCTTTGACTCCCTGATGGGATGTCCGACGGGACTTGATGTGGCCGCGAGAGTACCGCCAGAAGTGTCATGGGTATCTTGGGTGGTTGCGTCACTTTCGAGCATGTTCTTTGCTTGAAGAGGCCCATCCGCGCACATTTCTCCAGGACCCAATACAACATCCTTCAACAGGAGTTCTTGATCAGCCTCAAGCTTGGAGAGGTTGAGGTCGAAGCATGGCTGGCACACGTTCCGTTCGGCCGGTCTCGTACAATATAATACCAAGTGTTGCGGAAGAATATACCGGTCGACTTTGATTTTACCTCCACGTGGACCCTTGGTATTATGGCCCTTCGAGCAGATCTTGCAATACGCCTTGGGCATCGTGTACCTCTACGCCCTGTCAAAGTTCCGCCATCCGACTGCACCTCCGCTCCAGACTTCGTAAGGTTACGAAGTCTGGCGCAATTAGAACAAGAAATGGACAAAAGGCTAGGATCCCGCAGGTCAAGAGCTTTCACAGCAAAACTTTCGACGATCTATACGTTCATAGGGCCAGAAAGAACTATCTATTGAGCTCACACACCCAACCAGAATAATCATCTTCACAGACTAACATGCTCAACAAGCGTGCGTGTGTTGGCACTCTCAAGGGGGTAATACCTGCAAGTGCACCTACAAGTCACGCTTCTCGTTGTATAGCAAGGGTGTTTCGAAAATAAATCTGAAGCCGTTTCTCCCTCGGGATCAGTGCACACGCCTCTGCATCCGAGAAGTAAGCACACGCCCCTGCATCCGAGAATTGAGCGCCTTGAAAGCAACGGTGAACGGACACAACTCGATACTAGAATGTCCTAGTGACACAGTGAAAACGCTGAACGCCGTAGGGTTTGAGCGAGGCAATCGGGTATATCAAAAGATAGAAATGAATACACGACTCTCAGGCTATCTAAGCTCTGAGGCCGTCACTAGGCAATCATATCGTGTGTCACAGTCTAAGCTACCGAAGTCGAACTACTGAGTACAGGTAGGAAGTCACTGTACTGTCACTGTCACTGTCATACGTCATACGTGATACTGAACTACTGAATCTCAGCACACCACCTCGGCTGAGGTGGCACAAGAATGTGAAACAGGTAGCTAATGCAAACTAAGAGGTCCCCGTCCACGGATCAGAACAACATCAACCAAAGGGCCGACCTGCCGCCATCCCCGCTTCCGGCTAACCCTCTAAACCGAATGCTAAAGTACTAGTATATGCATGCCAACTAGGTGGACTGCCACAAGGATATGAAAATAGCAACTGGTCTCTGCCAGATCTCGCTCCCCGATAGATACTCTCATCTGATGCTGCTCAGCTCGACGGTCAACCAGTACTCGAGGTCATAGAAGATGTCAAAGAGGTACAGGATGTAGTCAAAGGCCAGAATCCAGTCAGATGTGCTTAAGGTCAGAGTAGAGCTGTCGGTGTCTAAGGTCTCATAGGGCAGGTCATAGGTACCAGTCCGTCCACGAACACAAAGTCCAGTCCAGAAGGGCACCACGTCAAAGGGCATCAATCCAGTCAGACCAGAAAGACCCCATGCCCGACCGCTGCCGGCTCATAGGCCTGCAGCTCAGCCGGACAGAGGACCAGAGAACCTAGGAGTCACCCGCACCACTGGGGTGCGGGCGGATCACGTCCATGAAGGACTCGATCATGCTGATGATCACCCGCACCTTGTCCTTGAGTCCAGGAAGAGGTTTGGTGAAGATATCAGCCAGGTTGAGTAAGGTATTGATGTAAACAGGCACTAGGTACCCAGCACACACCCACCCCCGAAAGCAGTGAAAACGGATCAACACATGCTTAATCTTGGTGGATAGCATGACATTCCTCAGAATGGAGGAGGCCGCCTGGTTGTCAATCATGACAGCCACCGGGAGCTCCAGCCTGGGAATGAAGGGTCCAGAGGTACCATACATGCCAGACCGCTGAGAGTGGTACTCCCGCGGACCGTCCTCGTAGCCCGTGCCATCATATGGTACCGGCACCGCGTGAGGCAGGGCATACAGGCTGCTGTCAGGAACAGGCTCAGCCTCCCGGTAGTGTAGGGGGGAGGCGGGGCCCATCTGACCATGACCCATAGCATGATTCTCGAAGAACGTGGCCGCCCTCTGCATCCAAGAAGTGTCAGCTGCAGGGAAGGCCGTAGACAGAGCCAGAGCAGACACACCCGGCTCCTGCTGCGTAATTCTGATAAAGCCGAACATCTCCACAATCATATGGATAGCAGACATGGCCCGCTGCCCAACCACAGAGGCGGCCACATACTCAGATCCAGTGGAGGACATCTCAGCATCAGTCTGGCGGGCACATACCCAATGAAGGACCATGCCGTTGAGGAATACAATGCCTCCCGAGTAGGAGAGGCACCCGTTCAGTTTGTCACGAGCATGGTCAGCATCCGAATACACCTGGATTGTGAGCACAGAAAGCGGTGCACTGGGGTAAGCATAACGGATACGGTAGTGCCGTGTGAAGTATAGATACTGAGCCACTCTCTGAAGTGCCTCCCAGGCCTGAGCCGAGGGGCATGAGGAGAACTGTGCCAGATATATGACCGAGTAATACACATCTGGCCTGGTGCACCGTGCAATCCACAGCAGGGACCCAAGGAGTGAGAGATACGGGGTGACAAGGGTGAGATCAGGGTGCTCCGGCTTCTGGATAACGAGGTTCACATCCATCGGATTGTGAAAGGTTTTGGCCGGAAGCTTGAACTTGGACATGAGCTCCTTGATCTGCCTGGTTTGGGACAGTGCAATGCCCCACCGATCATAGTCAACCGCAAGCTGCAGGACGGCTGTCATACGGCCAAGATTCTTGCTCTTGAATGCCGCCTGGAAAGCTGCCCAGAAAGCCTGGTGGAAGGCATCATCACATGTCAGCCCGAAGTCATCCACGTAGACAGCCACGAAGGCCACGAACACAGAGGTCACAATATAGTATAGGCACGGGTCATATGTGGACTGGGTGAAGTGCATTCCCTGATAGGTGAAGGACTTCATGAATTTGTTGGCCAGCTTCTGCCAGGAAGCACCAGCCGTCCGTAGCCCGTAGAGAGCATAGAGCAGCTTGGCATATCCATATCTGCCCTTATACATATACCCAGAGGGGAACCGCACATATATGGGAACCTCCAGACGGGCATGAACAAAGGCCTGACTGACGTCAAAGTGATAGACCATAACCCCCATACCAGCAAAGATAATAGACAGGATGAAGAGAAGGCGGAAGGTGGGCAGGTCTGCTACCGTGCATGCGGTCTCAGCTTGGGTGTAGCCCCAGTGCCATGTGGCAGCCACGGCCATCCGAGCTTTATGAATTTGGACGGGCGGTAGACCATCCCGTGGCTTCCAGGGCTTATTCAGCACAAAGATGGTGCTGGTGGCGATCTCACCGTCGGGTAGCACCTCCACCGGTTCTATCTTACCCTGGTCAATCAGAGGCTGCACCTCCCCACCGGTAATAGCCTCCTCCCACTGAGCCCCATCAGGCATAGACAGTGCCTGGCGGTACCCACCTGGCAGTGGCAGATCAGGAGCTGCAGTGTGGTACAGGCGCTCGGCGAGGTCAGCAGAGATATGACAGAAGCTGAGTGTGCCGCTGGCAGGCAACGTACCGACCGTGTCCTCTGGTGGGACCACATAGTGCGGAAGGAGCCACTGGTCCTGCTCCGGGTGGTCGGAGAAGGGAAGGTGGCAAGCACTGTGGGTATCAGGGAACACCACCAGACTGGCACGGAGGTCCATGGCATAGGCACGTGGGGCAGTCACATCACCGTAGGCCATAGGCCGGAAGAGCACCCCATAGGACCTGGACCGCCTCATGTCCGTGGACACAATGAGTGCCGGATACAGCGGATCACCGCGGGCCTCCTGAGCCTTAGCCAGAGTCCAGAGCGGGTAGTGTTGATTGACACAGTCAATGACCCTGCGGCGGTCCAGCCAGTGGACCAAGTCAAACCAAGCAGTGCCCGCAGGGTCAGCCATGACATACTGCTGAGCGGTGGTCCAGAAAGTGTCTGCTGAACCAGTGTCAAGCAACTGCACGGTGGCATAGGTCTCACCGTCCCGGGTGTCATAATAGGCAGCCACGGAATGGACTGTCACCACCATGTCAGTGGTGTACCCTACATTCTGGGAAAATCAGAAGACGTCTAGAAGACGTCTTCTGAACGTCTTATAGACGTCTTCGTAGAAATGATGTCTTCTGGTTTCCAGAAGACGTCTTCTGAGTGGAACGTCTTCTGGAAACCAGAAGACACTCTTCGGGGAAGACGTGCCGAAGATGTGCGGAATGTCTTCCGGATTTCGGAAGACATCTTCCCGGAAGACATGCAAAGGGCAGTCTTCCCGGAAGATACCCGGAAGATGTTCCGAATGTCTTCTGGGCCAAAATACATTCTGACATGTGTTATCGACACATATGCGATGATTATGCAATTTGGCCACATAGCTACTTCATACCACACGTACACTAGTCGCGTAATCACAAAAGACATTCAGAAGGCGCACGGAAGACATGCGGAAGACATTCCAGGTATCTTCCTAACAACTTCAAGGTTGTCATCATGCTCTGTTGCTATGATACATAATATACGGCTAAGTTAATTGATAGGTCTATCTACACATACATGTACGATTGCATCTATTCAACATACAGACCACTAAGTACGATGCCCGGCGTATTATCACGATCGCCTCTTGCGTCTTGCACCTTTCGGTCGTGAACCATCATCGTCGATGCACTCGAAAAAGTCAGCCTTTAAATCAAATACCACCGCCGTCTTCATCACAGGATGTTTCTTGATTACAACTTGGTGCTCAATTTGAGCCGCCAGGATAAATGGATCAGTAGTGTCCCAAGATGTCTCGGGATCATCCGGGTCGTATGTGTACACCACCTTTGCGGTATTGTCCGGCCCGTACTTCGAGTTTAGCTTGGCAAACCGTTTTGTCGTCGCTTGGTTGAATTCAGGGAACCACTTTCCCTTCACAAGAATGTACTCTTTCGCGGCCAAGTCGACCTTGTAGATGCTATCTACCATGGCGTACCTGCGAGTTGGAGCCACGATACTCTATAGTAAGAATCCCCGAAGACGTCGAGAAGACACGCAGAAGACATTCGGTACATATTCTGCGCACATTCACCAAAACGTAATGCACGGACGCACCGGTCAGTCTCGATTTCCTCGGGCCTTTGATGTTTCTCCAGAGAAAAAGGCTCGGAAGTAACGTTGACAAGTTTTCTTCGTCTTGTCCTGAGCTGCCGTGCGATAGCAAACTCCTCGAACCACGACCGAGCCGAAAGATTGACACACGCGAGGAGGCCCTTCGACGAGTGCCGCTTCATTCTCCGTGAATGGTCTCCCCAGCCAGACCTTGGGGTCGCTACCGTGCATATGCAGCGGCACATCCATCAGGCGAGACCCTCCGGCATGTGCGCCAATACGTCTCCGAACCATATGGTTTTCCCTGCGAATGTATACGTGCACAGTGTCAGGACATGTATTTACCGAAGACGTGTGGAAGATGCCTAGAAGATATATGAAACGTCTTCCAGGCACCTTACGGGTTTCATTTCTTACTTACCTCTTGTAGTAGGTGACGCAGTCGTCGAGTTTTGCCTTCAACTTGCGGTATTGGGGCACGTTGCCATGCATCCACAGCTCCAGCGCTTTCGTTTCAGCGCGGGAGAGTACATGGCGCTTGCCTTGTGTTCCCAAAACCACGGTGTTCGGCGCCCTCAACGGTGCGGTGGTCAAGAACCGGAGCACGGGTGGCCGGGTGGGATTGGTGGTTGCCTCCCGCCGGCGACGAAGTACCAAGATTAACCCTCGCACCACATGTACCATCCGGTACCGCCCGAAGCCTTGCATAACACTCTGAACCGGATATGCATTGTTCTTCACCCACCTTCGAATCTTCCCGTTGAATGATTCGAACACGTACATCCATGTCCCCCGTATTGGACCATACATGAGGAGTTGGTCGGGGAAGTGGGAAAGCAAATGCGTGTTGATGACCAGCCAGTCAGGTGAGCCATCGCGCTCGAGTGACTTGAAGAACTCATCCACCAGATTTTGAAGCTTAGGAACATCCTGCAAAATCACCAAATAAAAGGTAATTAAGGAAGACGCTTGGAATGTACTCGGAACGTATTCGGGATGTCTTCCAGATGTCTTCCGTACCTTACAGTCTACAAGCTCCGAAGTGAGCTCTCTCGTTATGACCGTCAACTGCCCGATCAAGTCTTCAAGCATGTTTTTCGAGTAGCCCTCGTCTCTATCCCAAGACGCTAGCACGCTCATGATGCCCGCTTGTAGCATTTTCAACGCCTTCGTGACACTTGAGCGTCTTCGGTCCGGTGTTCGTGCCGTTCGGACGCAACATCTTCTTATGGCCTTGCCCCCATTTGACCATTGTGATTTGTGATGACCATTTGTAATTAATTAGCAATAATCAAGATTGTTGCATTTGTTGAAATTGAAGGGAAAATGCGAAAGTGCAATTTTACATATGTCATTTTGCTCTACGTTAGATTTCCGATTTTCAATTTTGCCTAATTTGGCTCTATGTTGGATGTCAGTTTTCAGTTTTTGGAATGCTCCATTTCAGACTTTTGCATTTGTCATTTTGCTCTATGTTAGATTTTCCAAATTTCAATTTTGGCTGATTTTGCTCTACGTTAGATTTCAGGTTTCAGTTTTTTGAATGCTTGATTTCAGATTTTACAAACCAATTTCAGATTTTTATATGTGTCATTTTGCTCCACATTAGATTTCCGATTTTCAGTTTTGGCTGATTTTGCTCTACGGTGGATTTCAGATTTCAGTTTTGTAATGCTTGATTTCAGATTCTGCTATTGTCATTTTGCTCTCCGTTAGATTTACCGAAGTCCATGCGCCCGGAAGATGCGCAGAAGACGCTCGGAACGTCTTCGGAACGACTTCCGATGGAGCGTGCAGGCATACATCTTTCATGGAGATACGGGCATGCCGTGGCAACCGGTTCGCACCTTCGTGTTGGCATCTCCGGGGGAGGGTCCTCGGGCTCACTCATGGACTTCGGTATAGGTCATGTCCACAACTTCATCCATCGGGGCCGGAGGTGAAGGTGAAAGCCTTTGCGGATTCATCCGCCTATCCCCATCACTCACAAGCTCCGGAGGACGATGATATGGTTCGCCCGATGCGATTGCATCCCGTATCTTCAACACCATTCCTTGGAGGTTGACGCCAATGGGAGGCTCAAGCAGCCACTTATGTTGTCGAAAGTGCACCGTGCCCGGATCATCGGCCAAGTCCAATGGATCGGAGAAAATGTCCTCCCACGTATGCTCCTTAAAGCCCGGTTCATGCAAGTCTGAAATTGCTTGCACATAGCCAAAAAAACTCTTGAACCGAGAAATGCACATTAGTGGGCTCGGCTAAGCCGAAAGGTGGCCGGTTGCTTTGACGCGGCACGCAAATACGAACCGCGTCCTCATGATCTTCAGCCCTGCGAAAACATTGTGATGGTGAATTCATAGAAGACACATGGAAGACGTCCGGAAGTTGCGCAGAAGATGCTCCACACATCTTCGGTTGTATGCATTCCAAACTGCATAAATGTGCATGATAGATGCATGTGGGTTATGGAGACAAGCAAGCACCTTGTTGCAGGGGAATGCTCATGAATGTAGACGGATTCCCCGAGCCATGCCGTCATCTCATGATCCAGCTCGCGGGATGGCGACACCGTAGACAACCAATCGTGCACCGCTGCCATCTTCCCCTTCAAGACCTCCGGCTTGGATTGACGGAAGACCTCCGCCGCGGATTCGGGGGGGGGGTTTAGTGAGCATCGCTCGTTTGAAGGACGACATTTTGGTCTTTGGGGGCGCTTCCCCCTTTTGGAGATGCGCGGCACGTTTACTTGCCATTCTATCTCCTATACAAAGGACACTTGGCCAAGCGCCAAGGTAGTGCGGAGGGCATCCTGAAGACAAACACTCAGAAGACGTTCAGAAGTCACTCAGAAGACACGTGGAAGACATTTCCCGACATCTTCCGGACGTCTTCTTGACTGTGCTTGCGGAAGATACCCCAGATACCTTCTGTACATCTTCCGGACATCTTCGGGGAATATATGTCTTCCTGAACCCAGAAGAGGTGCGAAAGACGCGCGGAAGACGCGCGGAAGACACACAGAAGACACGCGGAAGACATTTTTTGACATCTTCCGGACGTCTTCTTGACTGTGTTTGCGGAAGATACCCCAGATATCTTCTGTACATCTTCCGGTTGTCTTAGAGATGTCTTTGAGGAAGACATGTCTTCTGGAAATCTGCAACTTGTAGAAGTTCCACCGAACGTGCTAGGTAGACATTAGAAGACGCGTAGAAGATCGTCAAAAAAATGAGGAAGACGCCCCTAAGAGGGGTGTTAAGACGTTCGGTGGAACTTCTACAAGTTGCAGATTTCCAGAAGACATGTCTTCCTCAAAGACACCTCTGGAGGGTAACAAGATGCACAGAAGATATCTGGGGTGTCTTCCGTATGTTTTTTTTTTGTTTTTTGTTTTGTTTTAAAGCTTTAAAAATCGCGAAAAAACAAAAAAACATATAAGGTGCACAATATTGGGCATAATTGTGTGGTGTAGGTAGAAGTGCAAAAAAACAAGTGGTTTGTTCGGGAGAGGGGCAAACGTACCAAGTTACTAAGTTAAAACGGCCGACGAATTTGGTAGAAGAAACTGCTCTTGTTTTAGAGCACCATCCCTCCTAGCAACGGTCGAACAGTCGATCACGCGCGCAGTGAGTCGCGTGAGACGTGATGACTGCACGATACCGCGGATAGCAAACCCGGAAAATCTGCCAGCGCTGCGCTGCGCTGCGCTGCGCTGGTGTGGCGCTGGCGTGTGGTCGCGGTCGTGGTCAGGCGTCATCGTCATCGTCAGCTAGGCACTAGCATTAGCATCGCATCGCATCGCATCGCATCGTCAGGCCCAGCGCAGGGGAGTGAGCACGAGCACCGCACCGCACATCGACATGACCGTTCGAGTTTGAATTTTATTTAACGTTGAAGTGAAATTTGCATCTACCACTTTTACACCTGCATCCAACTCAATTCCACCGCAGCCTCGTTTTCCGCGGACTGCTGCTGGGTGAAGTGGTCCTTTTAAAATAGTTCGTCTAACAGAAAAACGTTGCACAACGCAATACTTCAATAGTGATTGCGGGTGCTTTTCGTGCCTTGGTTTTTTTACGCGCACTTCGGCGTGCTTAGCGTCTAATTGAGGTGTGAACGAGACATGGGTTCTCGCTCGTCCTTTGGACGAGATGATGTTGGTTCGATTCCAACTCACACCACTAGGCCTTTTTGTTTTCCTTCGGTAATCTTGTATTTCGTCTCGTACTATTTTTGCGCTTTACTAACCTTTGGTTTTGCGTTGCGCTTTGTTTTTCAGATCGGCTGAAAATGACCTAGTCCAAAAGGTAAATTTTCAGCCCAACCTCAGCACCACAAGTAAAGGTATTTGCTCTATCATCCCCTAGTGTCACACCTAAAAAATACTGCCTTTATGCGTTGTGTTTTTCCGCTTTACTAACCTTTGGTTTTGAGTTGCGCTTTGTTTTTCAGATTGGCTGAAAATGAGCAAGTGGGAAAAGCGCATTTTCAGCCCATCGCCCACAACTAGAAGAGTAAAGGTACTTACCTTACCCTTCCTAGGAATTTGTGCTTGTATTCATTGTGTGTTTTCACTCTACTAAGTGTTGGTATTTTGGTGTGCGTTGTTTTTCAGATCGGTTGAAAACGAGCGAGTGGAAAACCCATGTTTTTGCGTGGTCCAAGACCTATGCCATGTGTGCATGTTAGATGAACATCGTTTCTAGGTAATTAGACTAGTTGTTTAGAACATGAATGTGAAGTAGTTCTAGACACTTAGCTAGTTAGGATAATAATATGTGAG
>LGRX02030491.1:0-16304 GCA_001247695.2 Cymbomonas tetramitiformis
GCGAGAGGCGCCGTGGCCGATGGCCCCGAGACGTGACACGTGGCCGATGGCCCCGAGACGTGACACGTGGTGCGAGTGGCGCCGCAGCCGATGTCCCCAGGACGTGACACGCGGTGCGAGAGGCGCCGTGGCCCGATACCCCGGGACGTGACACACGGTACAGGGGGCGCCATGGTTGATGGCCCCGGGACATGCCACACGGTGCGAGAGGCGCCGTGGCCGATGGCCCCGAGACGTGACACGCGGTGCGAGAGGCGCCGTTGCCGATGGCCCCGGGACGTGACACGCGCTGCAAGAGGCGCCGTGGCCGATGGCCCCGAGACGTGACACGCGTGGCGAGAGGCGCCGTGGTCGATGGCCCCGGAATGTGACACGTGGTGCGAAAGTACTTCCCAGGGAGATAATTTCTGGGACAGAGGTGGTTCTCAGAAGCACCTTTGTTTCACAACAAACTTTGAGTACTTCTAGGGAGGTGGTCTGCAACCGGGGTTGCCGAAGAGTCAGCCCAACTGCAGGGCCTCACGGCTTCTGCAAATTCCTTCCTCCCGGGCGGGCGGGTGTGGGAAACTTTTTGAATTGGTAGACTCGGAGCCCGAAGTTCTCGCAGAATGAAGTGAAGTGAACTGTCGCAGCTTATTTCAAAAGCTCCGAAAGTCTCTTCATCTTCACGGGCTCCGCCCAAGCGACACAAGCCTTGCAAACTGAACATCTGTGTCGCATGCTCCGCATGAACACAGATGTCGCTCAACCAATCAGAAAGCACCTCTGTGTTCCGGCTCTGCCTGAACACAGATCTGACTCGACTGTCACGGTTCCCCCGTGACACCGTAGCCAATCAGAACACAGAGAAGTCGACCCCGCGGATTCCTCGGCTCCGCCTTGAGAAATCCTCGGGAAAAATCCGCAAAAAATTCACATGTCCTCGTCGAGCCTCGGGCTCATTTTTTGCAAGCAGAAATTTTCTCCCCCGTACTTCCAAAATAATTTAGAAATAAATTTCTCAATTATTTACACAAGTACTTCCCAGGGAGATAATTTCTGGGACAGAGGTGGTGCTCAGAAGCACCTTTGTTTCACAACAAACTTTGAGTACTTCTAGGGAGGTGGTCTGCAACCGGGGTTGCCGAAGAGTCAGCCCAACTGCAAGGCCTCACGGCTTCTGCAAGTTCCTTCCTCCCAACCGGCTGGCGCTTCAGCTACCCAAATGCCGAAGTTGCTTGCTGCCAGACTTGTGCTTACCAATGCACTTCCACTTACATTCAACTTGTTTCATTATGGCAGCCAGCCTCTTTGGCAGCTCCAGCCTCCGTGCCTTTGTCAACTGCTCATACCTCTGGTATGCATTTGAGACCCAGTCTCCTTGCAGTTTGATCAACAGGTGGTCCACCCCGAGGTTAAAGGCCACCGTGCCCCCCCCTCTCCGAAAACTATGTCCCGAGTTCTGACTCGGGTCAAGACCGATCTTCCGGATCAGCTTCTTCACCTCCCCCACGAACACTCCGTGTGTCATGGGCACAGTCCTGCCCCTTGACTTCCACAGGAAAGCCGGGCTCTCCGGCTCTGCCGGGGTTAGCTCAAAACACTTGGCTAAGGCCCGTCTCGGGCACAACATTCCTCCCGTGGCCCTCATGGCCACTTTGTGTGTCCTTTCCTCAAATTGGATCACCTTCGAGAACACTAGTGTCACCCACACTGTCTCATTCCTCATCTCAAAGTCCTTTCTTCTAAGGACCCGCCTAACATTAAAGGCATCCACTTTTCCAACACAGACATTGTCTTTTCGAAGCAAGCACAACAAAGCAGTCAACATTGCTGCCCACAAAGTCACCATGTTACAGTCATTAAAATCCATTACTTGATACATTCTTGCAAGTATAAACAATGTAATTGCGAGCTTCTGGTTTACTTCATCTCCTAGCAGCCTCTTCAGTCCTCTCATAGTCTGAGCTACTTGGAATCTGTGGCTAACAGGCACCCACTCATACTTCGCCTCTAGATGCAATCTTCTCACACCGGCTGTATAGCTCTTCAAGGTGGAGACTTTACAAGTCTGTGACTGAAACACATAAAACATCGCTAGATCCTCATCTGACACCGGTACCACCGGTCCTTCTCCGAAGGCTAGCATAAATCTGACAAAGGCTCTCTGGCCGGTCGTGTGGTTCTTCTTTGTGTTGTCCGCATCAGCAACACTCAGGATGAAGTTCCACCTGGCTCTCAGCCATTCCTTGGGCTTTGCATACTCTGCATTGCCCCTCTTCCCCCCTCCATGGTCAGTCACCAACCAATTCTCTTCCATGCTTTTCCCTTCGGGGCTGTCACTGGGCAGGCTACCAGCACTACCGGCCACCTCGTGGGGCCACAGTCCTTTCTCAATCCCCTTACCCCATTCGGTGAGGTGAACACATCTGTGTCTACTGGGATGTACTCAAGGATAACAAACAACCCAGTCTCAATGGCTGGCACCACAAGCTCCAGCCAGAATCTCTCAGAAGGGTAGCACATACACTGCAGAGGTTGTGTTGGGCGCTGCTCGCTTCTCCCTGAGGAAATGAGTCAGAATTTCCCACAGCAAGGAGAAGTGGGTTGCAGTACACATTCAGCCCCCTCCACTGTTTCATCAAACAAGAGTCCTCCTTGGACCACCAAAGGAAGCACCGGGAGTTCGCTCCCACTTCATCACAGCATGCATCCACTGCAAAGGGCCCGAGCGGCCTAATCTTGTCCCACAACCAGTCTTTCACCATCCAATCATCCTGGTCCCTCGGGGCCTCTCTCCTTGACCACCCCCTCAACAGGTCCTGAAACCTTCCCATGTGACTCCTACTCTGAGCATCAGCCAAGTCATTGGCCTTTGTGGAAATCCTTTTCATTACCAGCCTCACATCATGTCTGATAGTCAGCAACAAAATTTCCTTCAGTAAAGGAATGAAAGTTGCCTTCCCCCACATGTTCCTTGTCATCAATCTGGCTGCTTCATTGTCACTCCAAATGACAACCTTACACCCTCTCAACAGGTGTCCCCACTTCCTCAGGGCCCAGAAAATCACGAACAGCTCCAAATAGTTGATGTGGCTCGAGGCCACATCTCTGAAGGGGCTAAAAGGCTGGACCTTCCATTGCCTCACCTCCTCCCATTTCACTGCGAACCATCTTCCCCCGAAGAAACCACCCATTCCTCCGTCCACTGCCTCTTCCCCAGCGGCATCCACTGCAAAGAAGTCTCTCACCACTGGCCTTCGGTTCAGTACCACGGCCTGACCATTGTACTCCTCCAAAATTTTGGCCAACCACATCAAGTCCCGGCTGAGGTCCCTCGGTACCGTGTCATAGAACCTCCTCATCTTGCCAGCTCTCCCGATAAAGTCATACCCGGACCTCAGAAACATCTTGGCCCCGTACACTACCCGTGCACAAAACATCAACTGGCCCACCAATCTCTGCACCTCCTTTACTCTCACTGTCTTCAGCACTGCCATCTCCCTACAGGCTAAGGCCACCTTCTGGACCCGGCTCTCCTCCACACTCATCGTCACAATCCCCAGTCCCGAGTAGTTGGACTGCAGTCTAACTCCTAAGAAGACCGAATCCTGTCTAGGTGACTCCACCTTCTCCGGGGCCACCTCAAATCCCAAATACTCAACAAGCTCAAGCAGCATCTCAAAACCCCGTTGACAATCCTCTTCTGAGTTAGCTACCAAGATAAAGTCATCTAAGTACACCACAATCCCCGGGAAACCTCTCTGCTGCATCATTAGTTTCACCAGTTGGGTTATGTCGTGAAAGAGCCCTGGGGCAGCTTTCACCCCGAACGGAAACCTCGTGTCAATCCTCAGCACTCCTCCGAACTCACTCGCCAAGAACCTCCACAGTGGCGCAGCAATCCCCACAAATCTGTACGCACTTTTCAAGTCAATCTTGGCCATAAAACTGTATGGCTGCAACAGACCAAAGGCTTCCTCCACATACTGAAACCTTCTCTTGTCAATCTCACAGTCGTCATTCACTGACAGTCCTACAGGTCTAGACAGGTCGTGCACAATCCTCTCTTTCACCTTTCCATCCACAACTCTTAGTACAATCCCAAGAGCAGACACACCGGGCACACTTTCAACATCTGTGCGCACCATCCTTCCCGCTGCCTCTTCCTCTTGCAGCTTCATCTCGACCTTCTCCTCGTGCTCCGGTGGCACATAATTCTCCACTTGGAAGAACTCCTCTGGCTCAGCCTGCTGCCACGAGAAACCGGTAGCAATCCCCCGAACCACTGCCTCCGCGCCCAGCAACCCCCAGGCTGCCTGCGCCCATCTGTCCGCCCGCAGCGTAAGTGGCGACACCACCGCGCCCACCGCCTCCACATCTTGCAGGTACTGGCGGTGGTCTGCCTCCGGCACGCCGTATGACGCCAGCGACACTCCCACCGCGGTGAACAACGTCAAGAACTTCGCTGTCCAGGTCCTCTCTGGCTTGCGCGCCTTCTTCCGCGCCGCCTCCTCCTTTCCTCCTGCCGGTTCCCGCAGTACAGGCGAAACCGGCTCCCGTACCTCCTCCCGTTCCTCCTCTTCCACTGCTAGTCATTTTTCGCATTCCGACGCCCCGTGCGCTGCCGACTTACACTTGCGGCACGCGTGGATAAATCCACAATCCTTCCCTTTCTTACACCCGCGCGCGAGTTGAAAGAAATCACACACCGCGTCCTTCCGGTCACCTTTACCTTTTCCACCTTTGTCCCGGGTGTCACGAGTACCCTTCCCTCGGCTGCCCTTGTCGTCGAGAAGACGCCGGCTCGCCTCCCCCAGGGTCTCCAGAAACGAGTACTGGAAACGGAAACCCAACTGTATTGGGTCCCACGACACAATCCTACCCGCAATCATGTCATCTCGAACCTGCGTGTCAAAGTCATACAGGTCTGCCCACGCATACCTGTTGTCCAGGCTCACAATCCAAGAAACATAGTTCAAAAAATGCTCCCGCTCCGACTCAGGCTCAATCTTTTCCACCATTTTCATGTTCTGCGCTAAGAACTGGGCTTTAGTCAGACGCGGAACTGACACCGAACTCATCTCTCCCGACACTGGGTCAGCAACAATCTGCTTCCTCAGTTTCGCGCAAGGCGCCTCCCGCAGAGCGAGGAAAGAGCTTTCACCTTTTCCGGTTGCGGGCACATAGCCCGCCACCTTCTGCATCAAGAACGCGTCCATCCGTCGCTTCAGTTCCTCGTCCCGCGCCAGATCATCCGGCGAGATACCTGCACCTCTCTTACCTTTCTTGGTCCTTTCCGTTGTCGCTACCTCTTCCCCCTCGTCAAACACAGTACCATCAGCCTCCTCCTCCTCCTCATTCTCATCGTCGTCCTCCCGCGCCCGCTTTTCGCTGGTACGGTTCTCCGACGCCGACTGCTGCGGCACCTCTGGGAGCTTGAAGCCCATCTGCGTGACCAACACCTCCACGCACTGCTCCGCTGCCTCCACCAGCGCTGCTATGAAAGCCGGTCTCTCCCTCGCCGGCGGCTTCAGAATCGCCTTCTCCGTCACCTTTCCTCTGTCGTCCCGCACCGCAGGCGTAAAGGCGCCGAGCGCCACCGCATACTCCAGCATCTCCCCCGCGCTCTCCACGTCTGCTGTCTCAAAGAAACGAACGCATCGATCCAACGCTGGCGCCGCCGCGTCGCACTTCTTTTCCACTCCACCGCTCATCGCTAGCATACGCGTCACCAGTCTCAGGTCCCCGTACACCGTCTTAATCTCCGCCTCCGATCCGCTGTTTACTGCGTTAATTACTGCTGCCATTGCTTTCAAAATTCTACGAGAACTTGTTTGAATTTTCGAAACTTTTTGAATTGGTAGACTCGGAGCCCGAAGTTCTCGCAGAATGAAGTGAAGTGAACTGTCGCAGCTTATTTCAAAAGCTCCGAAAGTCTCTTCATCTTCACGGGCTCCGCCCAAGCGACACAAGCCTTGCAAACTGAACATCTGTGTCGCATGCTCCGCATGAACACAGATGTCGCTCAACCAATCAGAAAGCACCTCTGTGTTCCGGCTCTGCCTGAACACAGATCTGACTCGACTGTCGCGGTTCCCCCGTGACACCGTAGCCAATCAGAACACAGAGAAGTCGACCCCGCGGATTCCTCGGCTCCGCCTTGAGAAATCCTCGGGAAAAAATCCGCAAAAAAATCACATGTCCTCGTCGAGCCTCGGGCTCATTTTTTGCAAGCAGAAATTTTCTCCCCCGTACTTCCAAAATAATTTGGAAAATTTAATTCTCAATTATTTACACGAGGCGCCGCGGCCGATGGCCCCGGGACATGACACGCAATGCGAGAGGCGCCGTGGCCGATGGCCCCGGAACGTGACACGCGGTGCGAGAGGCGCCGTGGCCGATGGCCCCGGGACGTGACACACAGTGCGAGACGCGCCATGGCCGATTGCCCCGTGACGTGACACGCGGTGCGAGACGCGCCATGGCCGATGGCCTCTTGACTTGACACAAAGTGCGAGAGGTGCCGTGGCCGATGGCCCCGGGACGTGACACGCGGTACACGGGGCGCCGTGGTTCATGGCCCCGGGACGTGATACAGGATGCGAGACGCGTTGTGGCCCATGGCCCCGGGACGTGACGCGCGGTGCGGGAGGCGTCGTGGCCAATTGCCCCGGGACGTGACACGCGGTGCAGGGGGCGCCGTGGCCGATGGCCCCGGAACGTGACATGCGGTGCAGGGGGCGCCGGGCCGATGGCCTCGGAACGTGACACGCGTTGCAGGGGGCGCCGTGGTTGATCGCCCAGGAACGTGACACGCAGTGCGGGAGGCGCCGTTGCCGAGGGTGCCGGGACGTGACACACGTTGCGGAAGGCGCCGTGGCCGATGGCCCCGGGACGTGACGCGCGGGACGGGACACGCTGTGGCCGATGGCCTCGGAACGTGATACAGGGTGCGAGAGGCGCCGCGGCCGATGGCCCCGGAACGTGACACGCGGTGTAGGGGGCGCCGTGGCCGATGGCCCCGATACAGACGTGATGGCGGAACGTGAGACACGCGGAGCGGGAGGCGCCGTGGCCGATGGCCCCGGAACGTGACACACGGTGCGGGAGGCGCCGTGGCCCCTAAGGTTACCTACAGTTACCTGCAATTACCTGCAGTTACCTGCAGACGAACATCCCTTGGGCCAATTAGTGCTGTCGGTTTTCATGCAGCGTGCAGGTCGTAGGTTTTAGGTTCTAGAAAAAACCTGTGGAGTTATGACATTATCCTTTCGATGGCCGTAAACGGTGCATATTACCTCTGGAGTTCGACAGCTTA
Source organism: Cymbomonas tetramitiformis (assembly GCA_001247695.2). NCBI lineage: Eukaryota > Viridiplantae > Chlorophyta > Pyramimonadophyceae > Pyramimonadales > Pyramimonadaceae > Cymbomonas > Cymbomonas tetramitiformis. The sequence continues at coordinate 7,301 of LGRX02030491.1, forward strand.
TTCATGGTAGACTCAAACAAGCTTCGGTTGCGGGCTGGTGGCCAACAGCTCACAAGTCGGTGGCCTTGAGGAAGCTCTGCTGCTTCAGCAGGATCCAAATCATAGCCGAAGTCGGAGGCTGCAAGGTTAGTTTCTCACTATCCGGTGAAGAGCACTCAGGAAACAGCTGCGCCGAGTGCTGACGCGGCCACTTCGAGTGTTAGGGCTGCCCAGCCTAAGCTGGGCTGTTCTATCTGATGAGAGAAACTTCCTAATCCGTCAGTTCATGGGCAAATCCAGGGATCGAGCCTCGAACTTTTCCGTGGATGCCAAAATTCTTGGCTCCCAGGAATATCTTCGTACGTTCTGATGTCATGATGTAAACTTATGGGACGGCTTAATTTAGGTTGGGTACTCTCATACCTTGTACGCCCACCAGTAGAAAACTGTCACCCAGTGTGGGCCTGCTCATATGGGCATGCTCATGCGTCCACGTAGTAATGGAGCTGGTCGTTCGATGCTCCTGCAGCTCGGAATTCTTGATAAAGTTAAAGTACTGGGGCTGCTTGGGGATGCCACGTCAGCATCTGAGGGTGAGCGGCAGCAGATGGAGGCGCAGACCATTCAGTGGAGAGTTGTGAGCAGTGCAAGCTCAACCACCGGAGTGAGACCTACCCCGCTTGCAAGCCTTGTTCTCTGGCACGCTTTGCTTTGTTTGGGTATTTGCGCAGCTTGCCCGGCATTGGGCGCCCATTGAGCTGCATCCATGCTCTCGAAGAGCGGCAACAAATCAAGTTGATGACTTTACACTTCAATGAATCAAATTCACCGCTTTATTTCTGAACCTCCATCGATGAGAGTGCACTCATCGGTGTCCCCAAGGTTCACTTTCTCTGCACAGTTGCACGGCCATCGATGAGAGTGCACTCATCGGTGTCCCCAAGGTTCACTTTCTCCGCACAGTTGCACGGCCATCGATGAGAGTGCACTCATCGGTGTCCCCAAGGTTCACTGTCTCCGCACAGTTGCACGGCCATCGATGAGAGTGCACTCATCGGTGTCCCCAAGGTTCACTTTCTCCGCACAGTTGCACGGCCATCGATGAGAGTGCACTCATCGGTGTCCCCAAGGTTCACTTTCTCCGCACAGTTGCACGGCCATCGATGGGCGTTGAGCTGAGCCAGTAGATCTCTAAGAGATGAGTGGACTCACACTGGTTTCAGAAGGGAATACGAAATATATCCATGAATAGGACAAACTGCAGGAGAGTCGTGGAGGGAGGTGCTGCAGAGGTGGGTGCGGTGTGCTGATGGCGTGGAGGGAGGTGCTGCAGAGGTGGGTGCGGCGTGCTGATGGCGTGGAGAGAGGTGCTGCAGAGGCGGGTGCGGTGTGCTGATGGCGTGGAGGGAGGTGGAGAGGGGGCCTGCGGCAGGTGCCCCTAGCAAATAGCCGCACGCCTGGCATGACCGCTTCACTGGACAACACGTTGTATAAGGTTCAACCCCAACCCTAACCCTAACCTTTGGCGGGAAAAGATGCTTCTGCCCCATACAGTGAAACATCTTGCCCATTCAGACACTGCAGGCAGGCACGATGATGCCCCGTGTGGGGTGAAGTCTGGCAACCAGATTGCCTGACTCCCCACGCTTCGAAGCTCAGCCATGCTAGAGGTGCCGCAGCCGTAATGGCGCTGTGTGTGCATGCCGCTGCCAATGGACCCAACAAATCAACACTGCCACGAGGGGAGCTTTTTGGGATGGGGCACAGGTGGACATGGAGGAGATGATGCCGTGGCGGAAGACCGGGGTGCCTCTATACGCCCCTGAATCGTATGGACCCCAAAGCACCCGCTTGATACAAGGGGATTGTGCAGTAGTGAGGTAGCAGGGGGACCTCCGGGCACTCCAGCGGCATTTTCGCATAACTTAGGGTTTAGGTGCAGCACCATCGCGGGGCATTATGTCGACACCGACATTATATCGCCATGGTGTCATCAAGAGGCCCCCGTGACAGCTTCGAGGAGCTGTGGATCGAGGCAACCCATCGGCGCTTGGCACAGTGCTTTAGTGGGCCACATGGAGGTCATTATGATGATGCCCTGTTGTGTGCGAATGCAATGGAGTGACGCATTAGCCACCAGGTTTATCGGAGCTCTTGGCTGGATTGTGCACAATACTGGCCACCTCGGTGTGAGGGAGCCCTTGGTTTGCATAAGCACGGTACCGGGCACCCCGGTTGACCGGGCTTCTGATCGGCTTGGCTGGGCGTCCTGGCCGGGCTTTCTGTGTGCAGTGCGAGAAGAACAAAATCAGAAATTGCACACGAGAACTGCCTTGGACTGCTGGAGGAGCACAAGCAGATCTGCGTGCATACCGTACTGAGACACAAGGTGAGCCTGCCGTCATCGCATGAGCCTGATGGTTGCGTGACACCTTGGTGAGTGCATTTCCAGGATCTACTACGGGTTCTATCTCAGATATTTGACCCTCAAGTGGGGATCACTGCTTGGCAAAACGTGTGCGGTGCTTGACCGTTCTCCTGAGTGCAGTGCATCACCATGTAAATGCTTGATTGATGATCACATAACTTGACGATGACATGTGCGTATGTGGAAGTACAGGCGCTGGTGTTGGCGATGTTTGGTCTCGTTTTCACCTTGTCAATCATGATGCTATTCGACACGTATGGACCGCATCCTGAGGTAGAGAAGTCGTGGGATCGCCCTTAGTTGAGATATGTTCACAGGGGTGTTCCAAGCATCCTTGGGAAGATGTTCTATGGTGTTTGAGATGAGTTGCATCTTAGGGTGCACCTAACTATGAGCGTGCCCCATGTGCAAATGTTATGAAAGGGGATGCAAGGCAACGCCTTCTACTAACCAGTGTTTTCGCATGCTGAAATTATACTATTGGTCTCCGGAAATTGCGAGCAGGTGTCAATAGCATGCTTCTCATATAAATTCCCCTCAAAGGATCTTGGGATCGGACAATAGCAGTATGCTTCCAAAATTCGAAATTTGCTTATTTGTTCAGAACCTATGTAACGAATAGCTGTTGTTGTCACCATTGTCAGGACAACTCAGTGATGTGTGCAAGTGATGAAATGCCATGTCCTCCACCAAGGATCTACTCTGGCTGAGACCACGAGCCTCCGGATGCGATTTTTTTCACTTTTTTAAGGATTTTTTTATTTTTCTGTATTACACCGGAGGCTCTGGTACTTTTCGCGTGAGGCCAAAAAAAAGGTTCTCCGAATGCTTTAAAAACTTTACAGTGCCGAGAATATGTTTAGACAAGCAGAAGTTCTGCTTGGAGCGGGGTCAAAAAGTCATTAGGCTCTTCACAAACACTGGTAATAGGATTTTTACAGTAAACACTGGCAGACAGCAAAACTGTAAATCTTACAAAGTGCATAACTTTTCAATGGATCCTCTATTTTCGATCATCTAACCATCATTCCAAACTGGATTTTCACCCCCATCTCCCGTATGCACATGGTTACCTTAAATTTCATCTCTAGGCATATGAAATATCTCGCCTCCCTAGTCGAGTCAAACACTCCCACTTTCGGAATCAACTATGCTACGCTAATATGTTGCCACGTATATCCATTTCACCCAACATGTCGATATATACAATTATATAGATATTGATGATGTTCACTTCAACGAGTTACATACTTTTTCTAGCCTTCTTACTTCGGCTACGCGCCGTGATCGGTACTACCGGCTCTGTCTTTCTCCTTTTCTTTGAAGTCGTACGTTCCCTTGCCCTGCAAATGTCGCACTTGCTACTGCAATTCGCCTTTCCGACGTTCGCATCTCCAAAATACATCGCTATCTTCTTGTGGCGGCATATCTTTTTCTCATCACAATATTCCTTCATGATGTTCAAGCGTTCATGACCCACATCTTGCGTTTGTGCGTTAGTAAGGGACGAAGCAAGCTTATTAAAATCTTGTGCCGAGTATAGCAACAAACATGTGCTATCATTTCCATCTCTACATGATCCATGTATGATCCATGATACATGGTCCATTGATCGTGTGCCGCATATACTTGTGAGCGAACCAGTTGAGCATGGACCCAAATGTAGGGGTAGGGATGTCCTCATGGGGATGAAATTGCGACATACAACGGGATAGCACATATTCGATCGGCTTCCAATACTCGCTCGTACGAGTGCGGGTACCCCAAATGTCTCGAACACTATAAACGTTTTCATGAGCATCACGGTTTGCCCTGCTCAACGGTGTTTGCAGATAAAGGCTCTCATACGCGATGATTGCATATAAAAATATTTCAAATACTGGTGTGCTTGTGGTCTCCTTAGGCCATTGAAATCTATAATCTGCCTGTAATTTGCCACGAAGCCATGCACCCATCCTACAACAAAACACAAAACATAATACAAAACAATTAGTCTCTAGGGCAAGAAAATCTATGACTAAACTTATAACACGCATGACTGAAACTGTCCCTAGCCCACCCTCTCCACCTAAAATGACCCTCCCGGGGCCTCAAAAGGCCCCCTTCACCCATCCTTATACCCACATGCTCCCCACAATCTGCACTACAGGACTGTGCTCACCCCTCCTTCAATTTCTCATCAGCCCTCTCACTATACCCTATCCTGTATGACACTGATGACACGCATGACTGAAACTGTCCCTAGCCCACCCTCTCCACCTAAAATGACCCTCCCGGGGCCTCAAAAGGCCCCCTTCACCCATCCTTATACCCACATGCTCCCCACACCCTGCACTACAGGACTGTGCTGACCCTTCCTTCAATTTCTCATCAGCCCTCTCACTATACCCTATCCTGTATGACAATGATGACACGCATGACTGAAACTGTCCCTAGCCCACCCTCTCCACCTAAAATGACCCTCCCGGGGCCTCAAAAGGCCCCCTTCACCCATCCTTATACCCACATGATCCCCACAGCCTGCACTGCAGGACTGTGCTGACCCTCCTTCAATTTCTCATCAGTTCTCTCACTATACCCTATCCTGTATGACACTGATAACACGCATGACTAAAACTGTCCCTAGGGCCCTTTCAAGCTCGGGGGGTAGGGTAAGGGGTGGTGTGCATGCGCATGTCATCAGTGTGTCATCAGCCATCCCACCGGTTAGGGTACAGTCATCGGATGGCTGCGATTCATGAGGCATGCATTGCATCATCATCTTGCACGGGATGTGCCGAACATTTTGACATATGGATGGCCCCAAGGGGCTTCGTGAGCCTCCGGGAGGGCCCTTTCAAGCTCGGGGGGTAGGGTAAGGGGTGGTGTGCATGCGCATGTCATCAGTGTGTCATCAGCCATCCCACCGGTTAGGGTACAGTCATCGGATGGCTGCGATTCATGAGGCATGCATTGCATCATCATCTTGCACGGGATGTGCCGAACATTTTGACATATGGATGGCCCCAAGGGGCTTCGTGAGCCTCCGGGAGGGCCCTTTCAAGCTCGGGGGGTAGGGTAAGGGGTGGTGTGCATGCGCATGTCATCAGTGTGTCATCAGCCATCCCACCGGTTAGGGTACAGTCATCGGATGGCTGCGATTCATGAGGCATGCATTGCATCATCGTCTTGCACGGGATGTGCCGAACATTTTGACATATGGATGGCCCCAAGGGGCTTCGTGAGCCTCCGGGAGGGCCCTTTCAAGCTCGGGGGGTAGGGTAAGGGGTGGTGTGCATGCGCATGTCATCAGTGTGTCATCAGCCATCCCACCGGTTAGGGTACAGTCATCGGATGGCTGCGATTCATGCGGCATGCATTGCATCATCATCTTGCACGGGATGTGCCGAACATTTTGACATATGGATGGCCCCAAGGGGCTTCGTGAGCCTCCGGGAGGGCCTTTTCAAGCTCGGGGGGTAGGGTAAGGGGTGGTGTGCATGCGCATGTCATCAGTGTGTCATCAGCCATCCCACCGGTTAGGGTACAGTCATCGGATGGCTGCGATTCATGCGGCATGCATTGCATCATCATCTTGCACGGGATGTGCCGAACATTTTGACATATGGATGGCCCCAAGGGGCTTCGTGAGCCTCCGGGAGGGCCCTTTCAAGCTCGGGGGGTAGGGTAAGGGGTGGTGTGCATGCGCATGTCATCAGTGTGTCATCAGCCATCCCACCGGTTAGGGTACAGTCATCGGATGGCTGCGATTCATGCGGCATGCATTGCATCATCGTCTTGCACGGGATGTGCCGAACATTTTGACATATGGATGGCCCCAAGGGGCTTCGTGAGCCTCCGGGAGGGCCCTTTCAAGCTCGGGGGGTAGGGTAAGGGGTGGTGTGCATGCGCATGTCATCAGTGTGTCATCAGCCATCCCACCGGTTAGGGTACAGTCATCGGATGGCTGCGATTCACGCGGCATGCATTGCATCATCATCTTGCACGGGATGTGCCGAACATTTTGACATATGGTTGGCCCCAAGGGGCTTCGTGAGCCTCCGGGAGGGCCCTTTCAAGCTCGGGGGGTAGGGTAAGGGGTGGTGTGCATGCGCATGTCATCAGTGTGTCATCAGCCATCCCACCGGTTGCCGAACATTTTGACATATGGATGGCCCCAAGGGGCTTCGTGAGCCTCCGGGAGGGCCCTTTCAAGCTCGGGGGGTAGGGTAAGGGGTGGTGTGCATGCGCATGTCATCAGTGTGTCATCAGCCATCCCACCGGTTAGGGTACAGTCATCGGATGGCTGCGATTCATGCGGCATGCATTGCATCATCATCTTGCACGGGATGTGCCGAACATTTTGACATATGGATGGCCCCAAGGGGCTTCGTAGCCATCCCACCGGTTAGGGTACAGTCATCGGATGGCTGCGATTCATGCGGCATGCATTGCATCATCATCTTGCACGGGATGTGCCGAACATTTTGACATATGGATGGCCCCAAGGGGCTTCGTGAGCCTCCGGGAGGGCCCTTTCAAGCTCGGGGGGTAGGGTAAGGGGTGGTGTGCATGCGCATGTCATCAGTGTGTCATCAGCCATCCCACCGGTTAGGGTACAGTCATCGGATGGCTGCGATTCATGCGGCATGCATTGTATCATCATCTTGCACGGGATGTGCCGAACATTTTGACATATGGATGGCCCCAAGGGGCTTCGTGAGCCTCCGGGAGGGCCCTTTCAAGCTCGGGGGGTAGGGTAAGGGGTGGTGTGCATGCGCATGTCATCAGTGTGTCATCAGCCATCCCACCGGTTAGGGTACAGTCATCGGATGGCTGCGATTCATGCGGCATGCATTGCATCATCATCTTGCACGGGATGTGCCGAACATTTTGACATATGGATGGCCCCAAGGGGCTTCGTGAGCCTCCGGGAGGGCCCTTTCAAGCTCGGGGGGTAGGGTAAGGGGTGGTGTGCATGCGCATGTCATCAGTGTGTCATCAGCCATCCCACCGGTTAGGGTACAGTCATCGGATGGCTGCGATTCATGCGGCATGCATTGTATCATCATCTTGCACGGGATGTGCCGAACATTTTGACATATGGATGGCCCCAAGGGGCTTCGTGAGCCTCCGGGAGGGCCCTTTCAAGCTCGGGGGGTAGGGTAAGGGGTGGTGTGCATGCGCATGTCATCAGTGTGTCATCAGCCATCCCACCGGTTAGGGTACAGTCATCGAATTGCTGTGATTCATCATGAGGCATGGATTGCATCATCATCTTGCACGGGATGTGCCGAACATTTTGACATATGGATGGCCCCAAGGGGCTTCGTGGGCCTCCGGGAGGGCCCTTTCAAGCTCGGGGGGTAGGGTAAGGGGTGGTGTGCATGCGCATGTCATCAGTGTGTCATCAGCCATCCCACCGGTTGCCGAACATTTTGACATATGGATGGCCCCAAGGGGCTTCGTGAGCCTCCGGGAGGGCCCTTTCAAGCTCGGGGGGTAGCGTAAGGGGTGGTGTGCATGCGCATGTCATCAGTGTGTCATCAGCCATCCCACCGGTTAGGGTACAGTCATCGGATGGCTGCGATTCATGCGGCATGCATTGCATCATCATCTTGCACGGGATGTGCCGAACATTTTGACATATGGTTGGCCCCAAGGGGCTTCGTGAGCCTCCGGGAGGGCCCTTTCAAGCTCGGGGGGTAGGGTAAGGGGTGGTGTGCATGCGCATGTCATCAGTGTGTCATCAGCCATCCCCCCGGTTAGGGTACAGTCATCGGATGGCTGCGATTCATGCGGCATGCATTGCATCATCATCTTGCACGGAATGTGCCGAACATTTTGACATATGGATGGCCCCAAGGGGCTTCGTGAGCCTCCGGGAGGGCCCTTTCAAGCTCGGGGGGTAGGGTAAGGGGTGGTGTGCATGCGCATGTCATCAGTGTGTCATCAGCCATCCCACCGGTTAGGGTACAGTCATCGGATGGCTGCGATTCACGCGGCATGCATTGCATCATCATCTTGCACGGGATGTGCCGAACATTTTGACATATGGTTGGCCCCAAGGGGCTTCGTGAGCCTCCGGGAGGGCCCTTTCAAGCTCGGGGGGTAGCGTAAGGGGTGGTGTGCATGCGCATGTCATCAGTGTGTCATCAGCCATCCCACCGGTTAGGGTACAATCATCGGATGGCTGCGATTCATGAGGCATGCATTGCATCATCATCTTGCACGGGATGTGCCGAACATTTTGACATATGGATGGCCCCAAGGGGCTTCGTGAGCCTCCGGGAGGGCCCTTTCAAGCTCGGGGGGTAGCGTAAGAGGTGGTGTGCATGCGCATGTCATCAGTGTGTCATCAACCATCCCACCGGTTAGGGTACAGTCATCGGATGGCTGTGATTCATGAGGCATGCATTGCATCATCATCTTGCACGGGATGTGCCGAACATTTTGACATATGGATGGCCCCAAGGGGCTTCGTGAGCCTCCGGGAGGGCCCTTTCAAGCTCGGGGGGTAGGGTAAGGGGTGGTGTGCATGCGCATGTCATCAGTGTGTCATCAGCCATCCCACCGGTTAGGGTACAGTCATCGGATGGCTGCGATTCATGAGGCATG
>LGRX02030492.1:0-10544 GCA_001247695.2 Cymbomonas tetramitiformis
AGTGCAGATGAAACACGCCCGCTGAGCACTCGTGCTGTCCAAGTACTCCACCAATTACGCAATGCACATACCGCTAGAATATCCACTGCTACAGCTTGGCGTGCCAGCTTGGCGCTCCACTCGTTCACGCTTGACAAACCGCGCTCGCCACTTGGAGGTGCACTTTCACGCCTAGGCGTAAATATGTTGCTCTCATGGGTCAGGTTTCCAACGTGTTGCTCTGGTGCTAGAGGCAAATGGTCAACTACAGCTTCGCTATGAGGAGATGATCTCAAATTATGAGCGGTGGCTATAGCGACCGTGTTGAGCTCCTCGAGAGCTGGTTGGCTACGTTGTAGACCCGAGGCACCTGCACCCCCCGCACGCTGCTGGGGTGTAGAGTAGCACTCAAACGTACGTACAATGGAAGATACCAGCCCAGGAGAGTCACGCGAGCCGTTGGGGAAGTTCGTGGGCGTGGCAGGCAGCGATGCTTGGGTGCGACGTTCCTCTTGAGGTAGAGGCGCGCTCGCCAAAAGCGCGTATTCGCCCTCCAGAGAGCGTTGTACTGCTCCCCCCCCCTGCTGCCCCGCCGCGCCCCGGCTGGCGCCTCCCATTCCGGGACAAAGTACGGGGTGGGCCCCAAAGCCCCAAGCCCATCCCGGAGCTGAAACACCCGGGCCGAGCTAGAGAGCCCGGAGGGCCCAGAAGCAGCCTCCGCCACCCCCGAGCGCCGCTGAGGCGGAACATACAGCGAAGAAGCCCGCCGTGAAGAGGACATTGAAAACGTTGCCTAAGCTGGTGGAGAAACGCAGCAATCTGATTCTGAAAAATCTGCCAGCGCTTCCGCCGTACAGGCGTATAGTGTTAAGTGCGAAGACGCAGGATCCCAACAGCAAATAAACAACTGCCGCTGCCAAATCCCAATCAAAGCTTTCCAGCAAACTCAAAGAGGTAAGATGAAAACAAATTGAGCCAAATTGGTTAACGATCGGCGCACGGAAGCCAAAGCAACGTCGCAGCGCGATACCACTCAGGGTTAGCCCCTCGCCAAGAACGTTAGAGCGCTGCAGAGCCTAAGGGCAAGGAACGCAAGCCGCATCTGCCAATTCAGAGAACATTTTCGAATTCCAAAGCATAATCTTGCATAATTCCACTCAGTCGCAAAGACACCCGACGAAGAACACGCACGCCAGCGGGATAGCGCTAATTCGAAGTTGCATCACGCCAATTCCGAGCCAAAGAAGAACATTGCGCACACATCCCAATCGCAGAGCAGAGAGTAGACGAAGATTCCGCGGAAAACACTGATTAATTTGTACAATTCCCGAGAAGAATTAACGGCGCAAAACTGTCAGCTAGTAAGAAGAACGCTGCGTCGTCAACCAGCGCGCCAGAGTGCGAATACAAGGGCCAGAGCTAGAAGTAGATTTTCGACCATCCGCAAACCCGAATTTAAGCAGCACCCGCAAAAATTGCCATAATTTGCAAAGGTAATTTGAAAGTCCCAGGCGCAGAGCGAACGCAAGACGAAAGATAGCGCAGGGCTACTTTACTTGTGGCACACTGTGCCACAGTAGGAGGCCTCACACTAGGCGAGCCGAAATTTTCCATCACAGATCACGGCGCGAAGAGAGGATAAGTCGCATCCGACAATTCTAAGAACTTTTGTTGCCGAGGAACAAACGCCACAACGAACATCCGAGCGAAGAACTGCGTGCGCACTAGGCACTCACAGCAGATAAGACTGCAAAGCACGCGCAGCTGCACGAAGAAACCATCATGAAGCAATCCGCGAAGAAAGATTACGTTTCACAAGTAACTCGAAGAAGAATTTCGACAGTGCCACAAGTCTTTTCGCTGAAGGAAGTCGCAAACGACTTTCCTGGCCAGTGTTGACCCAAAGTTATGTAACGCGCTAGTAACTTGAGAGTTCAAATTCCATTCGAAAAACTGAAGCACACGCAAATTTGCCGGAAGAGTCACAATCTCAAAGCAGAAAAATTTTGTGGAAGCGGTGGTGGTGGTGGTGCGTAGCACACTGATACCATTTTGTGGGAGGACTGCTCCTCACAGGGCACTGTAACTACTGATGGGAGTCTTATATGGACTGCATATAATGACTAACTGCCTAGGTACTGCTAGGTCAGCTCTTTAGACATAGGACTGCTATGTCTAGACTTACTACATATATTTGCATGTAAGAATTAGGTATTATATTTGACTTTTGCCATGCGGCTGTTTTTACTCTAGAAATCTCAACTGTTTCTTTGGCCTTGGCCATTACTTATTCACTCAGCTCTCTGAGGTAATCCTAGTCAGCATGGCCAAGTCTCATCAACCTATCATATGCTTGTACTACATTATCATGCAGTATGATGTGCCAGTATTCTACATGTCACATTATTACACAGTACAGTGGTACTGTGTACTCCCATATAAGGGGGGTCTCTTCCTCAACAGGGGTCTCGGGCGCTAATGCTGTAAGGCGCGTATGACACCTCTGGCATGTATGACATTGCTGAGTCATCCGCGCATGACACCGTGTGTTGTCCTAGCACACTCCTCCCCGCAGCGTGCGAACGTGACGCGCACGAAGCCTGCCTCGAGTCTGGTCTCTTCGTCCTCGTCACAGAGTCTGCACAATCGAGCATAGCCGGTGCGGTCGATAAACAGGTGCTGCTGAGACTAGCTGCCCTCCTCGTTCTCACCGCCCCATGGGTTCACCGCCATGCCCATCCACGGTTGCGTGCTGGCCAAGACGTACTCTGAGTCGCTCCCAGCCTCCTGCTCCTGCGTCAGATCTGGGTAACGGGGGTCGGTCTGGGTCGCCGTCAGCCTTGTTGGCGTGATGGGCGTCACGTTCACTGGCTCCTCAGAATCGGCCCACTCGCTTCTGGTTGCCACATTAGCCTCTCGTTGACTGCACGACGTTGCTTGCAGCAGATTCAACATCTGGTCTGTCGCGGATGTGCCAGGCGCAGGGGGTTTAACCCTGAGACTCTCAGCATGTAAGCTGACTCGTCCAGTGAGTTCGGCTTGCATCAGTGAGCTGGGTCGCAATGCCCCTGCTTCCACCATGGATTGGCAACGCGCGTCGAGCATCTCTCGCTCCTCCTTGTTGAATCTCTTCAGCCTGAGCTCCTCCAGGAACGACTCCAGGAGCTGAGCTAGTTCAGGCTCCCCAGGGCTCGCTCCGCCACCTGAAGCGTCTCCACGCCATCCATCCATGACTCCATGGTGGCCACCCATCCTGGTACAGGGGGTGGCGGGTGGTCCTCAAAGATCTCCTCGACATCCAGCACGGAGAGCGGGTCCTTGGGGAGGTCCGTCTCCTTGTCTACAACACCGGCCTCCTTGAGCCCATCCCGCGGGTCCCTGGTCACGTAGTCAGGTCGGCGGGATAGCGCATCGGGGACCAGAAGGAGGGCTCCCTTGACGTACTCCATTCGTGGGACACCGACTTCCACCAGGTCCATGTACCACCGTGCCTGCCGTCGGCTAAGCTCTCGTCCCGGGGACATTAGCCATTCCAGGGGGCGATGGTCACCTTGTAACCGGAAGTCGGAGGAGAACAGGTAGTGCCTCCAGGTGACGGTGGTGCAATGGTGCAACGCACAGAGCTCCCTTTCGCCGGTGTGGTAATTCTGCTCCGCTGCAGAAAACTGCCGACTATCGTAGGCGATCACCCTCATACCGTCTCCCGTATCTTGCATGAGTACGCCTCCCAAAGCAACTCCACTTGCGTCCGTTTGTACCAAAAACGGCGCTGACCCATCCGCGGCTGCCTTCATGTCGGGCAATGCCAATACTGGGGCTGAGGAGAGAGCGGTCTTCAGCTCGTCGAAGGCCCATTGTTGGAGTTCTCCCCACTGCCACGGTACGTCGGTCTTGGTGAGCGAGGTCAAGGGTTGGGCAATCTCCGAGAACCGGTGCACAAACCGGCGGTAGTACCCCGCTAGTCCAAGGAACTGTCTGACGTGGGTTACCGTCTCCAGCTTCGGCCAGTCCTTGATGGAGGACACCTTGTCATGCTGAGGTTGGCATCCTTCGGCGGATAGAGTGTGGCCCAAGAACCGTAGAGACTCCTTCAGCATTTGCGCCTTGGATGCCTTCAGGTATACCCCTTTTTCTCGACAAGTGTCCAAGAACTGACGTACGTGGTCGTAATGTTCTTCCACCGTGCGTGAGAAGACCACCACATCGTCGATAAAAATCCGTACAAAGGGGAGATGACCGAGTGCACGCTGCATTCGCCGCTGATACTGAGATGGAGAGTTCTGCAGGCCCTGGGGCATCACCAACCATTCGTAGGCCCCCATCTGGGTGGTGAACGCGGTCTTCTCCACGTCCTCCTCGGCCATTGGCACTTGCCAGAATCCGTCCACCGCGTCAAAGGAGGAGAAGAACGCTGCCCCTTGCATCTCGTCAAACATCAGTTGAATGTCCGGTAGTGGATATCGGTCCCGCACCGTCTGCTGATTCAGTTGTCGGTAATCCACCACCAGACGCAATGTCTTCGGATCACCAGGCTTGGGTACCATCAGACATGGGGCCGCGTACGGGCTTGACGACGGCCGGATGTAACCCTTCTTCATGAGTTGCTCGATGCGTTCACGTAACTGGCGTAGCTCTTCAGCGGTCATCTTGTATGGACGCCTACATGGGGGTCCACCCTCCGCGTCCGGCTTGCGATCGATACGGGCCTTGTCCTCCTCAGTACGACGCAACTTGGATGCCTCCGGTAGAGCTGCACACAGGGTATCTAGATACTTCTCAAAGAAGGCGTCAAAGCGCTGCCTCCACGTGCTGCTTACCGGTGCATCTCGAGTATCTTGACGGGGTCCTTCCTTCTCCACGGGGGTGTGAGGTGGCGGTACTTCAGCAGCGGTAGCCGCAAAGGCTGCCTCATGGTCGTTCCCGCGCGCGGCCATCATGAGCCACTGAGGTTGTGACTCTTCATCCCCGGCCAGGCGCCTGGTCTCGGCGTGGACGAGGTGCTGCTTCAGCTGCGTTGCCGTCAAGAATACCTCATCGATCAGCCCCGCGCCTTGGGCCTTGCCCTGACCCATCCCCGGACTACAGCCCGCGAGTGTCACCCGTTGCTGTCCTCCACCATTTGCTCGCGTGTTGAAGGATACGGAACCGTGACCGGCATAATCCAACGTGACCGGGGAGAGACTGCGAAGCCACTTACCCCCAACACCACGTCTACTTGGATTCCTAGCGGCAAGACTCGCAGAGCCATTCGCTTCTCGCAGTAGTTTACTCCCGCCGCCGTGTGCGCGGTGAACTTGGTGTACGCCACCTCTCCAGCGGTCTTTACAGATCCATCTGCCAGTGTGACCTTCATTGGCGTCCCTGAGCGCACTGTCAAGTCACAGGTACGGGCACATTCCGCCGAGATGAAGTTGTCCGAGGCGCCTGAGTCCACCAGCACCTTTACTCGATGTCCACGAAGGTAGGCATAGAACACCAGGAGTAAGGGTCCTTCCTCGTCTCGCACCGCTGACAGTGTGTGTGCCAAGAGTGTCCCTGTTCGAGTGTTTGCTTTCCAGCGCACCCCCCCATCCAGTTGAACACGCTTACATTTAAGAGCATCTTCAATTGGGTGAGAACTCAAAGCGGTTGCAGCCTCGTCCACCAAGGCGTTGCACTCGTGTTCTTCGCCACTACCGTGTTCAGTGGCACTGACGTACGTGATGGCGTTGGTCGAGACACTGACGTGAGTGGTATCACTATCAGTGGGGCTGACGTGAGTGGTGTCGCTGTTGGTGTTGCTGACGTGAGTGGTGTCGCTGCCGGTGGCACTGACATGCGTTGTGTCGCTGTCGGTGGCGCTAACGTGCGTCGTGTCGCTGTCGGTGGCGCTGACATGTGTAGAGTCGCTGTCTGATCCGCTTTCCAGCTGCTGGAACCCACCGGTTGCATGCTGGGCCGAGCGCGTTGCATGCTGGGCCAGGCGCGTCGCCTGCTCAGCGGGGCAGGTTGCATGCTTAGCCGGGCTGGTTGCATGCTCAGCGAGGCAGGTTGCATGCTGAGACCTACTGGTTGCATGCTGAACCGGGCGTGTTGCATGCCGGGCGAGGCGTGTTGCATGCTCAGCCGGGCGGGTTGCATGCTCAGCAAGGCATGCTGCATGCTCTGGCGAGCTGATTGCATGCTCGGCGGGGCAGGTTGCATGCTCAGCTGGGCGTGTTGCATGCTCAGCTGGGCAGGTTGCATCATGCTGAGACCCACTGGTTGCATGCGTAGGCCGGCTGGTTGCATGCGCAGGCCGGCTGGTTGCATGCTCAGCAAGGCATGCTGCATGCTCAGACGAGCTGGTTGCATGCGAAGCTGAGCTGGTTGCATGCGAAGCTGAGCTGGTTGCATGCGAAGCTGAACTGGTTGCATGCTCAGCAAGGCGGGTTGCATGCTCAGCTGGGCGTGTTGCATGCTCAGCTGGGCAGGTTGCATGCTGAGACCCACTGGCTGCATGCGCAGGCCGGCTGGTTGCATGCTCAGCAAGGCATGCTGCATGCTCAGGCGAGCCGGTCGCATGCTCAGCCGGACTGGTTGCATGCTGTGAGGCGCTGGTTGCATGCCGGAATCCACTGGTTGCATGCTGAACCAGGCGTGTTGCATGCTGGTCGGGGCGTGTTGCATGCGGGGACAGGCCCGTTGCATGCTCAGCCGGTCGAGTTGCATGCCGGCGTGGGCTGTCAGGTCCTCCCGCCAGCTGCTGCTGGGTCATGTTCAGCTCCTCCTCGGGCGGACTAGGGCAGGATGCGGCACGTTGGTTGCATGCTGGCGGTATGCTGCCCGATCCGCCTGCCAGTTGCTGGGTCATACTCAGCTCCTCCTCGAGGTGCTCTGGTTCGCCCGCCGGTTGCTGGGTCGTGCTCAGACCCTCCCAAGCAGCAAGACGCGCAGCCTCCCAAGCCGCAAGACGTGCAGCTTCATTCTTCCTCCAGGCTTTCATCCGCTGGTCCCAGGTCGTACGTTTCCTCCCACTCCTCGAAGGCTTCGAACGACGGGTAGGCGTATCCTCCTCCGAGGACTGCTCACGGTGTTGCTGCAACCGGTACTGGCTGCAATGAATCTCCATCTCGGACTCGTCCGTGCTGTAGGTTAGGTCCGAGGGGCTCGATCCCAGAGTTGCCGCGAGAACTGTCTCGTCTGGTTTGAGAGGAGCAGGATTGGGAGGTGGGTGTGCTCGTCGAACACGTCCGAACACAGCATGCACAATCGCCTTGCCGCACTGTCTGACCCGCTGGACTGCCGTGGTCCATGTGGAGGCCGTCTTGAGCGCATGGGGGTCAAAGGGGGTGTCCTGCGCTCGTTGTGCCCGCCGACGTCGCCACAAGCGATAGGCTTGCTGTATTGATATCGCCGCCGACGCTTGACGCCGTCGAAGGCGACGGAGCCCAGTCGTCTCCCAAGGTCGGCCTTCTTGAGGTACATTCGTCTTCGGCCCGTATTCTTGCTCCACAGCCCGACGCTGCTCGCGTGGGCTCAACTCTGCCCAGGCCAAGCCCAATGTGCCGCCCATGCGACCACGCAAGCGGGCAAGTATAAGCTCGTCCAACTCGTACTTCCGTTGGCGACGGCTGAAGGGTGTAGTCGCGGGACGTCGTGTAGCATGGCGACGACTGCGCTCAGCCATGATCTTGTGTGCCTCTGCCGGGGACTTCTTCTTGAGGGTCATGCGTAGTTGTCGTAGTAGGACACTTTCAGAGGTAGCCCCGGCCGGACTTCTCCAGCTCCACGATGTCAACCGCCTACGCTGATCCGCCAGGGAACTCTGGTACACCTCGGAGGCCCCCGGTGCAGCTAGGTGCAGATCCTTGTAGTCGCTGGGCTGAACTGTTGGTGCCGCGTGATGAGCTCGGATACGTGGGGGAGGTCCATCAACATTACCGCGGTCAATTGGGACACCGTGTTCGGCACAGTAAGTCTCCCAACAAGGATGTGCTGTCGGTGGGGTTATCGGCGGAGTCAATGATCCCCGAGCAGGGGGGGGATCCTCCACTGAGAGGGGTCGTCTGCTCAAAATGGTTGCGCGCCGTGCGCGCTCTCGGCCACTGAAGGCAATCCGTGATGAACGGGGCCTCGGGCTGACGGTGGAGGGGGGCCGTGCGGCCACACCATGGGGTGAATCTGATGAAGCCTCTGTGCTCACTGGGGCATGCAGCACTCGCAGTGAGACGGGATTTGTCGGGGTACAGGCGGTGGCCTCGTCACGTGACGTCCGCGAGGGCCATGAAGGACGGGCTGCCACATTGGTATAGGGCTGCCTCTGTCCACGGGGTCGACGATGGAGATTTACTCCTCTTGCCCGGGAGCCCCTGTCGGCTCCCCACTCCAAAAAGCTGGATCCTCGGTGCTCGTGATGTCACACATGGCACACAGATCCCCATAGAGGTCCACGTCAGCATCCGCCAGAGCGAGGATCTCCTCCATCGTTTCAAGCTCTTCGGGGTTGAGGGAATCCTCCTCGACTCTCTCCTCAATGACCTCCACGCAAGCCGCCACTTACCCTGGCCTTCGCGCCAACCGTGCCGGGGCGTTGGCCTTCCAGATTGCCAACTTCTTTTCGTCTGTGCAATTGGCCACCAAGTGCTCGAGACTGCCACATGCAAAACAGGGCCGCTCCCTCACCGCAGGTGCCGGTCGGGATCCTTGGGTCGCCGCCGTGCTTACGGTCACAGGGGCCGCTGTTGCCGAGTCGCCCCCGACAGTCCCCGGCTCCCACGTGAGTGCCGCCAACGCAGGCCTCCTCGTGGTCCACCTAGACCGACCAGCCGGGGTGCTGCGTGGTGGAACTTGCCGCGGTCGGTGTCCCATCTCCAACGCCACCTTACGGGCGATGGTGTCGTGGAGAACCGCGTCCTCCATCACCTTAGCCGTCTCAATTTCCGTGGCCACGGAACGAACCTTCAAGATGGCGGAGGTGTCGGACCGTCCGAGTCGACGTTGTTCATCTTCCCACTGCTCCGGGTGACTGGTGTCCAGCCCCAGATCCGCCCGCTTGGAACCCACTTGAACGCTGTGTCGTAGTCCACCCCAAAAGAGCTCGAGAAGTTCCAGTTTGGTAACCTTACCGCAACCCCGTACTACGTCCGCCACAAAGTTGACAGTCGCGGTTCGGGTGGTGATGCGGGTGTAGAAAGCACCGGTCTTCTCCTCCGATCGCTGCCTCGTTGAGAGTAGCTCCGACTTCAACCGCTTCAGGGCGTCCGTGGTGATGTCCACCGACAAGGCAAGGTCGCCCATGAACCGTGGCACCGTTGCGTACCTCGCCTTCCACGCCTCTCCTTCGCTGCCTCCTGGCGCCATCTCCTCGACGTACAGCTTCTGAGCCTTGGCCAACTTGGCGGTCTTGACCATCCATAGCAAGGTGGAGACGCTGAGCTGGTTGCGTCCTTGCGCCTCACGCCGAAAACTGGGAGTAGTGAGCGCCGCAATCACCGTCATGTGCTCCAGGAGCGCATTCACCGCCACAGAGAACTCCTCAAGGTCATCCATGGCCCGGCCCTTCGTGTAGTGATCGCCGGGGAACTCCGGGAGGTCCTCCACCAACTTGTAGATGCCCCTCAAGAGCGAGCTCTCGTTCTTGATCGCGGTCTGGTAGGAGCGGTCGTCAGGGGTGAACATTGCCATCGGGTCTTCCGGAGCTCGTGCAACCCCGGCCGGTGGTCCCGCCATTGATGCCGTATGAGTCACCGTCGGGGTGAAGGTCGCGGCATCGGCTGAGAGTCGATGTGAAGGAGCCGGGAAGGTGGAGGGGTCAGTCTGCAACGGGGATTGGGACATCGTAGGAGGCGGCCCAAACGATGCAGCCAAGTACCATGGAGCAGCACATACCTCCACCCAGGCTTGTAGCCCATCCAGCTCGTAGGTCTCCGCCTCCGACTCCGTGAAGGCGTCCACCACCGGTCGTCTCGGGCATTGGTACCATTGTGACGGAATTCTGGAACGCCTCGTGCCTCGGATAGACTCCTCTGCCACCAAGCGGTCCACCAAGAGAGCGTAGGTGGAGGTCTCGGTGGTGTGCAGCGGACTTATCTCGGGGAAAGAGGTACCGCCGGCCCCGCTCAGAATGTATCGAGTAGGACTCAGCCCAAGATTGTCACAGATCTTCAGGGCTGCCGACAGACCATGGCGCGAGGAGGTGATCTCGGGTAACGTCGTTGTAGTGGCCAATTCACCCGGGGGCACCCACAAGGAATCCCCTTGGGGAGTGACCACTAACAGCCGTGTAGTTGACGTCGACGGTCCCGCCCCCCCAGTCGGGTCACCATCAGGGTCATCTCCAGGGTCGTCACCAGGGTCGTCCTCCGTGTCCTTATAGTCGCTACTCCGGCTTCTTTGCGATTCTTCATCGGCGGCGAGCGACTTCCCATCCTTCCAGCCCAAGGCAAGCTGTCCCCCGCTGGTTGCATGCCGGGAGGCGCTGGTTGCATGCTGGAACCCACTGGTTGCATGCGGAACCAGGCGTGTTGCATGCTGGTCGAGGCGTGTTGCATGCTGAGACGGGCCCGTTGCATGCTCAGCCGGTCGAGTTGCATGCTGGGCGAGGC
>LGRX02030493.1:0-18740 GCA_001247695.2 Cymbomonas tetramitiformis
GATATGTGAGACTTGTGCAGAGCTCCAGTGAGGACCAGAATGATATGTGAGACTTGCGCAGAGCTCCAGTGAGGACCAGAATGATATGTGAGACTTGTGCAGAGCTCCAGTGAGGACCAGAATGATATGTGAGACTTGCGCAGAGCTCCAGTGAGGACCAGAATGATATGTGAGACTTGCGCAGAGCTCCAGTGAGGACCAGCATGATATGTGAGACTTGCTCAAAACTCGAGGTCGTATGCCATCAACCACACTATTGGGGAGCTGACACCGAGACACCCTCGAGGTGAGAGCGAAGCGAACGATACCCACCTTGAATACGGCAACAGTCTTCCCGTCCTCATTGCTGAGAAAGTATGTCCCTCCGGTTCCACTGTCGGCCAAGGTGGGGTGAAGCCCAGCCTCGAGTCCTTGTCGAGCTTGTTCAATTGAACGTCCCATTTTGGAGAGAATGGGAACAGAACCGTAGGAGCTGCTCTCATCCGAGCCTGGAGACCCAACCTGAGCCTCCAGAGGTGCATCTTCGCCGTCCAGGGAGAGAACATTGCACCTGCTCATGCTACGCTCGACAAGCGGCCGAGATTTCTTGGATTGTTTGGCTTCGGGAGCCTCTTGAGTAAATTCCGCTGGGGAGGATGCAGACTTCCTAAGAGATGCAGACTTCCTAAGCTTCTTTTTTACGTCGTCGCGCTTGTGGCCTGAAGTGACCTCGACTTCGAGAGTGTGGTATCCCAAGCACTGCACGCGAAACTTGGCGCTCCGATGGAGAATAAGGTGCATCACTGTTGAGGCACGAACACGTCAACCGTTGGGGTCAGTATAAAATGAATTAACTGCACTGCGGTCAGTGTTCACACTTAGTACTAAAAGCAACGACTGTCTTACCGTGCAAAGACTTTGCAAACGTGCTGCAAAGCAGACACTTGACTTGCGTTCAGATAGACATTTCACAATTCAGATGGCTCTCGGCACACTTCGCACGCACGGGCTAAACACGATATACAGAATATGAACAGCACTGACTTAAGGCGAGACGTTTTCGGAAGAAGGTCCCACACTGCGGAAGCTTGCGCAATAAAGACGAAGCCAAGAGGAGCAAAGCAGCACAAAATATGACTGCAACGTGGTTGCACGAAAACATAAGAGGCAAGCGTAAAACCAGTTGCGAACAAAGACTACCTTGTAGTCACTGATGAAGGAATAAGCGTGAGAAAGGACAGGTTCAACAGCACCTGTATTGGCTTGAACGCCGACGTCCCCCAGGAGGGCGTCACTCGGCAATACACGGTCTCCAAGCATGAGAGCAAGCTCCCTATTAGTTGCTGGCTCCTCCGTGAAGATGGGATTTGGCTCCAACGCGTCCGCACTGTCATAAGTGGACATCAAGACAATACGTCCCTCAGTACTAACGTATTCTGCAGCAAGAACCGGACAAACGACGTGCATAGCGGGCTATCGTGTTTCTCTTATTCACAACCGTATTTTTCGCGGATGTCGTGAACGTCGTCGGACTAAAATAAAAACAGAAAATAAAATTCACGAATGCAACTGGCAGCGTGTACGAAGACTGTCTACCTTTGTATCATGTTGGTTAGCTCGGACACACTCCGATTCTTGCGCAAAGGTACACAAAACTCTCGTTCAACAACATCCTTCCAAGTAACCTCAAGTGCCTTGACCGTTACAAACTCAATATCCTCCAGTTTGAACAACAGATGCATGAGCTTGTTGTCCACTGGATTCTCCACCGGTTGGTCGTCTGAGTCGTCGACTGGCACACCGCCGTTTGGAATATTCTCCCGAACACTGGAGTCGTTGTCTTGGGCGGTGGCAACCAGATCTTTTTCACCGAAAACAAGACTCCGGGGACCAGAGTGCCAACCCTTCCGTGTCATGTCGGCCTTGAGTTGGACCTTTATGGAAGTGACCGCTGCCCCTCTGAGCACCTCTACAGGAGAAGTAGAAGACCCTCCCTTCGAGGTGGAAGTGCTCAGAAATATCTGAACGTCTGGTTGAAAAGCTTCTTGCTCGTCTGGGCGAAAGTGTAGCAACGCCAGTTCTTCCACTGCTGCAGAGGCCATCTTGAAAACACAATGAAGTACAGTGGGTCGTAACCGAGCGTGAGAATCCAAAGAAGCGGACGAAGTCTGTGCTCAGCATTGCGGCGAAGTCATTATTTTTAGCTGCAAAGCAAAAGTTTTAGAAGTACCCTCCATAATGATGAAATCAAAATGAACAGGGACTGAAGTGGCGCACGAGTTTTCAAGGACGAGGTCTGCAAGTTCAAAGAGATGTTCTCTAAGCTCACATAGTCACCAGAAGAAAAAACTTACATCATGCAAATTTCACATAAGAGAAGCGATGATAAGATGCTGGCTTCACACAAAAGGATTTCAAGGTCCCTAGTTGCGTGTGCGGAAAAACTGGTAGCAAGCCTGTAACCAGTTGCTTACGCGACCCCTTGATTATTATTATGATGAGCTTCCAGACTCAGGACTATTCAACTGTTCAACTGTTCGTAGTTCTACTACAGTAGCTTTTTCTACTAGGAATCCAACTGTATCGTGTGTCATGTATCATTCAACCGTGTCACTGCACTGTCGACACTCTGTCGCTGTCGACTCTTGACTGTGTGTGACACTTTTACTTTTATATGACGGCCTGAGTGCTCTCCCTGAGCCTGGCGATCTCTATCTTTGGAAGACACTAGACGCTTGTAGAAGTTTCTTCTGATCATGTGGTCATATCGAGGTTACCAGTATACGACACGTGCAACTCTGCTGCACGGCGCGGCGCGACGTGAGTACAGTGGTAATAATTATGGCGTAAATAATACAGATAATAATGCAGATAATATATTAGATCGCAAGTGTGTTTAGGGTCTAGTCTCTAGTCGTAGTGTCAAGTGTCAACATGTTCATAACTTGGGCCAACAGGATTACAGGAACACCCAACACGCGATCCGAGCCTTGTAGTTGGATCTGAGACAACATGTGTCACATTCATTTGGAACGGGACGATAAAAGGTCCCCGGCAAGGTGAGTCACTGGTGACGTGGTTTCTCAGTTCTCCCATGTCCCATCGCTGTTGGTGACACCACTGTCGCTGGATCAAAGATGAGATAACAATAAAAATACATCTGAGGACTTTCAATCGACTGCCACGCGGCGCGGTGCAGTGACATGCTGATACAGCAGCAGCACACGACATGAGTCACTTGCTCACTTCACAAGTTGAAGTTCACATTTTCACATTCAGTCAGTGACATGACTAAAATTATTGGGGAAAAATCTTTAGATTGTCCCCCTCTTTGAAAAATCCGGTTATGTGACACACCTACCCTACGGACCCCCCTAGCTACCCTATCTACCCTAGCTACCCAATAATCACACCTGTAAAGCAAGATGCATGTCACGGATAGGGTATCGGAGAGCACTAATAATTAAGAATTATTAGTGCAATAGTAATGCGGGTATAAGGGACCCGCAACGCAGTATCGGAATGAAAACGAATGCAATAATGCTAGTGAGGTGGGCGGGCGGGATGATACCCTTCCCGAAATCAGATCAACTATCGGAGCAGAACTCTACAGAGTTCCACACCTTATACTGCTCAGACCTGGGACCTCCTAGGTCCCGGGGACCTACGATCCTGGGTCCCACGGTCCGGTCTGTCACATAACCAGAGTTATGTGACACAGCACCTCTCGCTCCGCTCGCTGCACTGTGACACATAACATCCAGTTATGTGACACACCTACCCTACGGACCCCCCTAGCTACCCCATCTACCCTAGCTACCCAATAATCACACCTGTAAAGCAAGATGCATGTCACGGAGACAAAACAAAGATCATACCAAGCAGGCAATAATAATACCAATAATAGCCCGCAGGCACACATACTGGCCAGCACATAGTGCTACAGGCTACTGCACTTCAGTCTCGGCTAGTGCCACTGCACGGTCGGCAGTCTAGTAATCAGCTGCTGCTGTCACTGCCACCCTTTGCTCGGTGGACGGTTGGATGTACCTCATGGCTGCTGCCTGGGTCATCCAGTGCCCGTGCCGCATGAACTCGGCGAATGACACCTTCTGGGCCACGACTGTGGCTCCACCAGACCTCATGCTCTGAGTCCCAAATACTGCCATGGTCTCTGCTTCTGTCTTGCCCGCTGCCTGAGCCACCATCCTGATGACCTCACGCCTGCAGGCGTGGTAGTCCATGTGCCTGCCATTCAGAGGCACCTGAGGGTCCTTGACGGCCTTCCTGCCGTCCCAGCCCTGGAACAGGTTCACTGACCCGGAGAGCTGCCCCGCCTCGATAAGCCGCTCTGAGAGATCCACTGGGCAGAAATGCTTCCCTCCACGGGCCACGTACACCACATCACCCTCACAGTACTGGTCATTCTTCCTGGATGTCAGGAGAAAGACCATGTGGGTCGGATAGAACCTCATCGCCCCAACCCAGATCATCTTCATGTCCGAGTACCGCAGGCATCCCGCCCACATCACTGACCCCATGCATGCCACTGTCAGCCTGATGATGGAGAACCTGCCTTTGCTGTCTGTGTGGTACATTCTGATGCCGGTGGCCAACAGCACAACGGGCATGGCTGCCTTCCTGTTCTTCACACCCAGCCCGAACTTCCTCCGAGCCTGCTCCCGAACTGCCTTGCACAGCTCCGTCTTGGTGGGGTTCTGGTCCTTCGGAACCAGAGCCACGTCATGCACCGCGTGGATAGCCCCTGATGCTGTCTTAACCACTGAGTATGTGTCTGCCCTGTCCATGACGAACCTCAGATACAATGCCACTGTCACCGGCAATGCAGGGCAACACTCCCGCGGCGGCTGCCTGGCTGCACACCACCTGGAGAACCTCCCGAATGCTCCCAAGTAACTGTTACACCAGCTGCCCACTGCCCTGGTGGTCACCATATCCATCTTCATGCTCCTCAGCAGCTCCTGCTCCAAGGGGTCCCTAGGGCTGACCTCCACTTGCCTCCAGAAGGCCGAGTCCAGATGCCCTCCTGCTCATGCCGAAAAGTCCACCCGCAGAGCCATCACCCTGAAGTTAGGCGGGCCCACGGCTCTCTCATTAGCTCGGCCCGCACCAGGCAGGAACAGAGCCTCTGCCGTGTCCCTGGGGAGCTCCCTCCAGTCCCGTACGAAGGGTGCGAAGTGTTGCCCGTCCGGACAGAGGATGGGCCACCAGTGCCTGCCAGTCCAGTACGGCACAATGATTGTAGCCACCGCTGAGAACCTCCTGAGCACCTCCAAGAGCCTACCCACCAAGCCGAAGGGGGGGTTGCACCAGTTGTTCTCAAGCCACCAGTCCGTAAGGGAGAAACAGTCAATGTTCTCCGAGCCTGGGCACCACCACCTGCTGTTGAACCGAGGCAGCAAAGCATTCTTGTCCGTGGCAAAGCGGTCCACTGTGTGCTGACCCCAGAGCCCGTCGAGCCATCTGAACCAATACGGGTTCAGTTGCCAGTCATCCCCGTCATAGATGCCTGCCAGATAGTCCGCCTGAGCATTCAGCTCCCGAGGCACCCACACGGGATAGAGTGACACTCCCAGCCGGGTGCACTCCCAGAAGATGCTCACCACCAGCCGATGCAGCCGATGCTTAGAGCTACAGCCCTTGTCCAAAATCTGACAGCCTGCCTGAGAGTCTGTGT
This sequence comes from Cymbomonas tetramitiformis, assembly GCA_001247695.2. Taxonomy (NCBI): domain Eukaryota; kingdom Viridiplantae; phylum Chlorophyta; class Pyramimonadophyceae; order Pyramimonadales; family Pyramimonadaceae; genus Cymbomonas; species Cymbomonas tetramitiformis. The sequence continues at coordinate 5,678 of LGRX02030493.1, forward strand.
ACAGTTTAAGTGTACTCCCCTCCACAAAGCCCGAGAAGGACCGAAGGGCTTGCAAGTAGCCCACCATCTCCCTGTGTGTGGAGGACTCTTCCCGCTCTGCTAGTGTCAGGTGGCCTCTGGCGACCTGCTCCGGCCTGCCTGAAACTGCCTCCAGGACTGCTCCCCAGCCTGTGCCTCCTGCATCTGTCCACATTCTGTTTCTGAAAGCCAAAAAGACCGGCCAGATAGGGGCTTCAAACTGCCGCCTCTGCACTGAAAGCCAAAACCGGAGCTCCTCTGCCACCTCCTCTGTAAGCCTGATGGCCTTGTCCCAGGCGGTGTGCCTCTCAACCTCAAAGTACATCTCCCGAGAGAACATCTGGCACACCTTACCCAGGGCCAAGCTGAAGCTCTGAATCTTCCCCGCCAGTCTGGAGAGCTCTCTGGGGGAGGTCCACTGCCTGCCGAGTGCATCTGTTACTCGAGCCTGAAAGGAGTCCCACTTCTTTTGGGGTACATAGAACACCCCTCTGACAGAGTCAATGCCAATTCCTAAGAACTCAATCAGCTGCTGAAAATCCAAAACTGACTTCTCCTGGTTGACCAGGAAACCACTGTCCTCCACGTCCCGAAGGACTGCCGCCTGTTCCTCTGCAAGGGGTCTACCGGACGGCCTCTGAATGAAAAGGAAATCATCCAGGTAGTGAACCAAGCCTGCACCTTGCCTCCTCCACCGAGCAGCCAGTTCATTGGTGATCTTGGTGAAGAAGTAAGGGGCAGGCGCCAAACCGAAAGGCAGAGCCTTAAACACATAGAACTTCTCCTGCCAGCTAAAAGCCACGTAGGTGTGGAAGTCCTGGTGCAACTCTACGTGGTGATAGCCTGAAGTCAGGTCGAATGACCAGAGAGAGCCCTGCCAGAGAAGCAAGTCTCTCACAATAGCCAGAGATTCATACTTGAACTTCTGGACTACTATGAAAGAGTTGACATACCTGCCATTCCAGATAAGCCGCTTCTTAGGCGGCTTATCCGGGCCCATGTCCCTGTAAGCCACTGCTAACGGTGAAACCACCGTGGGCTGGGTGAGCCACTCCTCTGCCGCGCCAGACTGAACCAAGCCGAACACCGCCTCCGAGACAAACTCTGCCTCTGCCAAAGCCGAAGGAGCATTAGCCGAGAACCGGCTAGGCGGGGGGCCCGCAATCCAAGTGAGCGGGACGCCGAAAAGGATCCAAGTCACCACCAAGGCGGAGGCAAAGGACCTCCAGAAGCCAACCCGCTGCCTCAGCCTGCCCGTGATCCTCGGGACCTCCGGGACCTCCGGGACCGCCGTAGCTGGAGCCTCGTCGAACTCCGACGGGCAGTCCACGAATTCTGCAACACACCGAACCTACTAAGCTAACTCACCTAACCTCTGAAAACTGAAGCCGAACCAAAAACAAATCGAGGAATTGGACGACAACCCGTCGTGGGGCGCCGCGTCTCAAAAGCATTATGTGATCGAGGATCGGAAACACGAGTGCAAGCGGCAACGAGGGAGAGTCCTCAAGTAATTTGCAAACATTATGCGTGAAAAAAGAAAAAAAGAAAAAAGAAAAAATGTGACTCTTCCTACTGGAAGCGTGATATTTGAAGGTGCACAGCTGTTACGCCTGCCCCTAGTCACATGCACAATCAAGGCGGCTTCTTACTGTTTTTTAGAGCCTTCTCCTTCTCCGACCTGCTGTGTGAAATCAACATCTTGGCAGCCCATTCCACCGCGATGCTACTGATTTTCTTGAGGAGGGCCTCCGCTTCCTTCTTGTTGAAGCCGAGGTGTTGCGTGAGAGCCCTTGCGTTGTGTTCATATACCGACCCCGTGGTTCCGAAAACCATCGGGTGAAAGAACACTTTATAGCCTTTGGATCTGAGTAGCTCCATAAGGGGCTCATACTTGTTGAGTTTATCGTGAAGGGACACATACCAGCGAGTGTCCCACGTGAAGGCCACCTCTATGAGGTGGATTTCTCCCACATCCTCCCTGTGGGTGTTTTCCGGCCTGCCTGGGGGGGCGTCCCTGACGTCCTCTGCACCCTTGATCATGACAATATCCACAAAGTGTGGTATGTCGTCTGGGGGGTCCTTCGCCCCCGGGTGGTCCCTTCCGTCCCTACGGCACTGACCCCTTTTGAGTACGAAGTCCGGTATCGGGCGGGTACATTTGTTAGTCCCGTCGAGCCCAGCGTGGTGCGCGATCCAGATCGGACTGGCGCCCGTTCGTCCCTTCCTGATCGCTTCGTAAAGGGTCCTTGCCACTTCGTTGTGCCTGGCTGTGGCCATGTTCATGCTGGTCTCGTCTTTGCATCCAGCCAGCCTGTGTGCCGGAGTGTCCCTCCTCCCGCAGAGGGCGCAGTCCGGGACCGGATATTTGTTCGGCCATATGAGGTGCTTTCTGGCAGTCGTCATGAGGACCCCAAACCGGCACCTTAGAATCAGGGACCTGAGCGTCGGTGGAGTAACCTTCCAGAAGTGATTGGATATTCCTGGTATCGACTTGTCCTGGAGAATTTCCCGCGGGGGCTCCTCCAATCTTCTTCCCATGTGTGTCTCGACTGCGGCAGCGTCTGCGTGGCTTGTGGCGGCCCTGTCTCCGTTTCCCCGGTGCATGGCCTCCCGGTCCCTGTTTCTCTTTCTTTTTCTCTCTGGGGCCGCCTCCTGGTAGGCGTCTATCGCTTGTTGTGGAACGTCCGTCAGGTTCTGGAGTTCCGACTCTCCCAGGTCCATCTCCATCATCGAGCGGCACAGACCGTCAATTGGGTCCTCACGTTCTGCCTCCTCGATCGCTTGCATCATCTCTCTGTCTGGCGAGTTCATGGCCCCCCTCTCGTCCATGTCCAGAGGCGGCCCCCGCGTCTCATCGAATTCCCAGAGTAGGTCCCACTCGTCCTGAGTGGTCACTTGATCCCGCGGGTGTACCTGTTCCTGGTCGCCCGGCTCCCGTCGCTCCGGCGGGTCGCCCTGGCTCCAGGGAGCGTGCTGGAGTTCCTCCAGGAGCATCGGCTCCTGGAGATTCTCCCCTGGTGTCCCCATTTCCACGTTCTGTCGGCCCCGGTCGGGGCCTTGGGCTGGCCCTGGGGCGCCGGTCGTGGGGTTCTCTGTCATAGAGCCCTCTACTGAGAGAGCTCCCTCCCGATTTCCCCTGCCGGGTGTTCCCCATTCTTCCCACGGGCTGCTCGGGGGCTGTAGCCATTTTCTCACTGACCTGTGCTGTGTCGCTTTTAGTGCAATCCTTTCTGCCACATACCTTTCCACCGCCCCCTCCCCTTGCAGGGGCCTCATCGATTCACCATCTCGGGCATTGGCCACGAGCGTGTACATGGTCCTGTTGTCCCATGGGTCAATTTGGGTGGTGCCCTCCTGGTTTTCTGCTGCCTGTTTGGCCGCCTCATCTGCCTTGTCGTTGCCCTTCACCCCCGTGTGGCTTTTGACCTTCCTGAGTGAGACCTTCGTTCCCTGGCTGTTATGCTGTTCGACCAGGGAGAGTATATCCTCAAGCAAATCCCTGTGTCTGTGGCCCTCCATCGTGTGGGGTCTGGATAACATGTTGAGTATTTGGTACATACTGCAGAGGCTGTCCGTGCAGATTGCTATCTCGCCCGGTGTTGTGCATTCTCTGGCCCTGAGTGCCGCGTGGATCGCCAGGAGTTCCGCCCTGTTGATGGTGAGGTGTCCACCCGTCGACCACGTGCCCCTCCAAGTTCTGGGGTTTTCATCCCCTCTGGGGTCCCAGTAGGCCGCTCCCACTCTATGTAACCCCCCTTCTTCCTCTGGGTCCAGTCGCGATCCATCCGTATAGAGGAACGAGGTTGCATCCCAGGCTTTGTTGATTTTCTCTAGGGTTCTGGAACGTCCGGTTTTGTGCTTAATGGGACACGTGGGGAACCTCTCCCTTACTTCCGTGTGTCCCCTGTCCCTGTCTTGTCTGCTGAAGAGCATGGGAGTGCGCTCCATTGCTTTTAGCCATCTGGCCCTCGAGTCCTCTTTGATCTTGTCCAAAGGCCATGCCGTGTTCGCCGCATGGTACTCCGTGATCGTGACCTCGGCGAGTCCCCTGTCGCGCCATGTTTGTCTCATGGCCCTCGCCGCCTCCGGGGTGCGGTCTTCCTTGGGGACCTCACCCCCTTCGTTCCCCCATCCCTGTCTGCGCGACATGCTCGGTATTTCCCATTTTCTCATCGGGTGAGGGTCGAAGATCATGTCGTATTGACTAGTGTTCTCCATCGCATTTTTAACCGCCGCCATGTCTGACACTGCGTCCGAGGTGTGGACCCTCGGGTTGGCCGGCCTGAGGTTCCGAATCGTGTGGTACTTACGGACCGTGCAGTACGTGCTGCGCTGCAGGGCCTTCCCGACTAGTTCCGCTGCCCCTTCTGGGTCCGGGCAGAATTTTTGCCATCCCTCTGCGTTGGCAACAACTAGGATCCTAACTCCCCAGTTGCTGTAGTCCTTCTTCGTGACGCCTGATACTGTGGTGCCTCCCCAGTGGTCTGGGGGAAGGAACGTAAAGCTTTTTCTTGGGATCACCCCAAATTCATGTATCCTAGTATCTCCATACCTCCTGCAGTATGCCTTGGCTGGCGTTCTCGTCCAGGCCGGGTAAATTCCTACCCCCAGTACCGGGGTTTTCGCCATGGTGGACATCAGGGCCTCCTGAAGCGCTTTGTCTAGGTATGCCGCTGTGTACTCCGGATTGAACTCGAAGGCGCCCAGTTCTCCCCATTGGGTGTCCCATGCAGACCCTTTGGATCCGAAAATCTTGTCCCTGTCGAACTTGGAGCAGTATGTCGCCGTGTGGCTGTGTACGTTGAGCGGCGACGCGAATATCTCCGCCTGGATCCCGAAGGCCTCCTGGAGCGCTTGCATAATTTCTGGAGGGAGCGTCCAGTGATTTTGCAGTGCAGTTTTCTTGACTTCCTCCTCCTCCTCGCAGGAATATCTTTTGAGCAGGAGGACTACTTCTGTGGCGAATCCGTGGACTGTGCCCAGCTGTGGCTCCCGCTCCTCGAAGGACCGCCGTCGCTCTTCCCCCGCCCTTGTATGGGTCTGATCTGCGCTGTCCGTGCCCGCCGCGGCCACATATCTGTCGTAGAGCCTATCGAGTACCTCTTCTTTGAGGGCGCCTACCATCTTGCCCCGCTCGTCGTGCGCGAACACGTGGTGCCTGCCTGTCTCTGTCGTGAGCGTGCACTTGCCCGAGGGTGCTGCGTCCCAGTCTGGGTTAAAGGGTTCAGTGTCTATGTTGAGCTTGGTGACCCCCGGCCAGTAGTGGGCATGCCTCGTGGGAGCTCCTGACAGCGGTTCTCTTTCTGTGGGTCTCCGAGCCTGCTGTGCTTCCCGCTCCTTGTTGTGGAACGTGTCGGTCTCTCGTTCGGCCCGGCTCGGGTTCATTCCCGCAATTCCTCCTGTCAGCAGTGTGTCCTCTTCGACCCATGTCTCCCCTTGTGGGCGAATTGGCCCAAGCAGGTATTCCCTGCTTCCCCAGTGCGTCCTAACCGCTAGGATTGTGGTGCTCTCGGACGCCTCAACGGCCTGGGGTTCCTCCTCCGTTTCTTCGAGCACTTCCGGGTCATTGGCAACCGTCGGGCCAGCGCCTACCGAGAGCTCCATGGTGTCGATCCTCCACCACCTGTTCCTGCTCCGGCAGTCATTAACAGGGGGGTGCGTTGCCCATGCGACCTGTTCACTGCTTACGAGGTGCGTGGTCATCAGCCTAACCGCGTCTCTCGAGAATCCGATTTTGGCCGCATGCTGGAACAACTCCCCCGTCCTGACATCTCCTTTGGACAATTGAGCGAGGACCCATGTCCTCAGCATCATGATCTGCGCCGCGGTCCCTTTCCATTTCGTGCCTCTGCCATCTTCCAGGCTAACCCTTGTGACCCGGTGGGGGCTTGTTCCCCTCTGGGGCGTCTGCGCAGGCGGGTTCGGCCTGGGTCTGATCTCCTCGCTCTCCACTGTGGCCTGGGGGCTTTGTATGATCTGCCTGGTCCTTTTCTCACCGACCTTCGGGAGCTCCCGGGCGTGCCTGGGGGTTTCTGGCACCGTGTTTGCCTGGGTCTGCCTGGTCGGGCTCCTCCCGACTTGCATTGGCCCCGCGCCGGCCTCTTCCTGGATTTCGTCATCCACCTCCTCGAAGGAGATTGGGTCATGAGTCTCTCCCTCCCCGTGGAACACGTGGTGGCGCTCCCGTTGTTCTAATTCTCCTATGCGCGCCATGATTGGGCCTCTCATGGCTTTCCTGTATCCCTTGGAGGTCGTAGCTTCTCCGCCCACCGGGGGCCCATGCAGCCCGATCCAGGACTCCCACTTCTCTCCTGTGGTGGACCTATTCCATTCCTGCCACTTGTCAATCATGTAGCACACCCAGACGCCGCATTGGTATCCGTCCCGTTGGTGTGCGACCCCCATGTTGGAGACCGTTACATTGACCGGCGGCCATCCCGGCGGTCCTGCCCACTGTCTCAGCGCCGTCAGTAGGCGCGTGTCTTCCCCCCCCATTGGGTCGTAGAGGTAGATTGAAACACTGGTGTCCTCATTTTTTCCGAATAGGAGCACATTCCAGTGGCTGCCGTCGCAAGTCAGGACAAAGGAAAATCCCTCGTCCCGGACCGTTTCCATCGTGTTGCGCATCTGTGCCTCGTATTGTTCCGACTGCTCGAACTCGGTTCCGTTGAGGGCATCCGCAAGTTTCGTCTGGTGCATCGACACTGTGGCCAAGCCCGTCGTGCAGAGGCTGTGGGTTTCCACTTGTATGGAGCTAAGCCACGCCTCCCTGCCTCTGGTGTCCGAGAAGACCCCTTCCGTCCTGTGCCTGGGGGTGCCCTCCCCCCGGGGCTCATTTCCTCTTCTTCCTCCCCCCTTCAGGAGGCTGTCCGCATGGGACCCCTCAGAGCGGTTTCTCCTCATCGCCCTCCTGCTGTCCATCGCCTCCTTCTCGGTGAGTCTTGCTCCAGCTCTGGCTGCGTGTCGCAGGTCTGAGAGGAATTTTTCCGCCTTGGGTCTCACGCCTACGGAGTCCATTATCATGACTCTACCCCCCGGGTCCTCAAGCAGGGTGGGTCTGACTCCAATATCGTGGCATTTAAAGGCGTCTTCGTGGTCTTCTTCGTCCTTGGCGCAATAACCTGTCGCCATTTGTTTTAAGGCGTTTTTGGCTTGTATGGAGGTCGTGGGGGGTCCTCTTCTTCCTGCGTGCCACAGCGATCGCGGGCCCCATTTGGATTGAGTGGGGTGGAAGCCCTCTTCCCAAGTGGTTAGTTCTTCCCCTTCGGTCGCCTGGGGTTCTGCCAACCTTTGGAACCCTAGAGCGTTGTGTGCCTCTTTGGACGGCATAAACTGGGGCTTGAGGGTGAGGTTCTTCGGGTTGTCCCAGAATCGCGCGTCGTTGGGCTTGTCAGCGAGCGCTTCGCATATATATGGGTACAGCATGAGCATGAAGGTTCGCATGCGCCCTTGAAACCTGGCGGGGACTTTTGTTTTTGCTTCTCTGAGGCTGCACGCACGGGTGCCCCCCTTCGCCACATAAAACCCCTCCTCCACGAAAGGGAGCAGAGGCAGCAGCGTGGTCAGACTAAGCGGAATTTCCTCCTGGTCATTGACTGAGTAGATCTTCACGCTCTCCTCACCCGTGTCCTCGTCAACGACCGTTCTGTGTCTGCCTTCGAGCGCACTCGGGAAGGGCTTCCGAACCGCGTTCGCAAGTTTGGAGATAACCCCGTGCTGGGTGTTAATCAGGTCCGCCAGTAGCGGTCCAGATCCTGTGAGCAAGACTTGGTGCTCACGTAGTACCGCAAGTTGCCGGGCTGTGCAGCACCTGTCGAGTTCCCCAGTTCTGACCGTACCGTCCACCTGTCCCTGTCTGCGGTTGTAATGATACCTGACCAGCCCCCTCGTGGTGGCACTAAGTTGAGAGGTCTGCTTGACATGAAAGGCCTCGCTTTCCCTGAACACCTCTCTCGGCCTTTCTCGAAGGTCTTCCCTGGTGGCGGTGGCCATCTGCAGGGCGCTCGCCACACTTTGTGCGTACGTGGCCAGCAGTGGTGTGTGCCCAAGCCCGTAGGAGGTTTTCGGGAGTGCCGTGTAGCAATTAGCGGTGCCTCTTGGCAGTCCATTAAGGAGCTTGTATGCCCCGCCGATAATCGCGTCCAGGTCCTCGATTTCCTTGGTAGAAAAAATCCCTAAGGGAAGGGCATATCTAAGCTGTCCTATAATTGCCGAGCGGAGGACTTCCTCCTGCTGTCCGCTCGTCAGAGGGGAGTGGAGGAGCGCCTGTATCCTTTCCCTTGCCTGCAGAAAGGAGGCTTGCTTTTGGACCGTCCAGTCCCCCGAGAGGGCTACTTGTATCCCAAGGTACTTGTATGGGTCCTCCGGGTGGAGGTACGGGAATCCATGCTTGCCTACCCTGGGGGTGCGCATGGTGACATCCTCGTATGTCTCCTCAGGGATCGGAGACCCTTTTTCGTCCGTTCCCGTGATTCCGCATTTGGTCTTGTTGATTCGAAGTCCACTCCAGTTGGAGTAGAGCTCCAGCTTCCTGACTTGCACTGCCAGTTGCGTTGCCGACTCCGCGATCAGGGCGAGATCGTCCACATATGCCGCCGAGGAAGTGCGAATTGGTTTGTCCGAATCCGTGAGGCGGTGCAGATACCCCTTGTTGCCCGCCTTGAGCCAGCGTAGTAGGGGTTCCAAATAGAGAATAAAGAGAAGGGGGCTCAGCGAGTCTCCCTGCACTAGTCCCCTTTTGACCATGAGGGGCTCCGAGCTGTGGTGCTCTATCTTTGAGGCCATCCTGAAAGGTGACTTGTGTGCCTCCCCCCCGTAGAGGTCCGCCACCACTCTGACCGCGTCCTCCGGGATCCCCAGGTACTTCATGGTGTGCTGGAGTCTGTCATGCTCCACCGACCCGTAGGCGTTCTCGAAGTCCACGTAGAGAACATGCAGTTGGCTGTGGGACAGTTTGCTGTCCTCGATAACATGCTGCAGTCGAAGGAGCTGGTTGATCGTGCTTCTGTGTTTCCTAGAACCCATCTGCTCTTGGCTGTGGATACTGTTTACCTCGCAGAACGTGGATAGAACATCCGTGACCATTGCCGTATAAAGCTTGAGAATTGTGCGGAGAAGCCCTATGGGCCTGTAATTGGAAAACACAGAGGTGTCCCCTTTCTTATGTAGGTAGACGAAGGTGCCCAACTTCCATGTGCCTGGGGTTATCCCCGCTTTCCACATCGCCCTCATGAGCGAGAAGAGAAATTCGTGGAATTCCTCCGGCATAGCCTTGAGGATTTCATTTGGTACCGCATCCGGGCCGGCTGCCTTCCCGTTGGGGAGCCGTTTGACAATTTGTCTGTAGAGTTCAATAGTGAGCCTGCTCCCAAGCTCCGTCTTCCTCGGTCTTTGCCCCGGTTTCATGCTATCCGGGGCTTCCGCCGCCAGCCATGGCATCTCTTCGTCCAGTTGGTCCGTCCTGGGGTGTTCGAAGCAATATGGGTCCGAGTGGGCCATGTGCCCCGAAAAGGCCTCCGCGGTGGCCACCGCCCCGACCGCCATTTTGTTGTTTCTGTCCCATATCCCCAAGGTTCTTCCTTTCGGGAGTGCGTCGCGGTCTCTGAAGACGAACCTGTGGGCTGACTTTTTCATGCGATAGTAGTTACTACGGAATTTCTGGACAAATGTCTCCCAGGTTTCGGCTTTGTGGTCTTTGATAACGGACTTGGCTTCCTGCCTGAACCTGCGCATCTCAGACTCCGCCCACCAGTGGGGGTCTTCCGGCTCCGCACACGTGTCAGGTCTGCCCTTCGCCGTGTCCCGTGGCTCCGCCATGGCTTCCTCTAGCAGTGCCGCGCTGGGGGTTTCCCCTGTTGCCTTCTCTATCGCAAGCATCTCCTGTAGGACCGCCGCTGCCTTCAGCGCTTTATCACGCTTCCTGAATTTAGCTTTTGGTAGTCTGACCCCTGTGTTGGGGTCCCTGGTGACCTTGGGTTTGCACCTGACGGTTTCAAGGGGGATCTCCACGGCCCGCATGGCTTGCTGAAGGACCCCATCAACTGCCTTCCCGGCCTCATCAATTCTTTCCCTGGCGTCCGGGCTTCCCCTTTCCGCCGCGTCGACCGCGTTTTCGATCACTGTCTTGAATTCATTTTCCCTGAGACTCGGTTGGAGCGCCGAATCTATTGCCGCCTTCATTGAGCGTTGCAAGGCTTTGGAGATCGGGAATTGATATTTCGTGATCGGGTCGGGTTTCGCCTGCTCTTCCACTATCGGTGTGGTCGTGTGAAGCTTCCACAGCGACACCGCCGCCACTGCCGCTTGGTGGTCGCTGCAGTGCCTGTGTGCCCTGGTGTCGATCGGGTGCCGCTCGTCAGCGATCCGCTGAAGCTCTTCTGACGCTAACCACCCATCGATTTTGTGGTCCCCAAACGTGGGTCCTTGCGGGCAGCTGATCTCTGCAAGGCCCGCCCGGTCAGACATCTCTCTCCATGCACGGTGTTCTATCCCGTCTTGCTCTCTGGGGATCTCCGCGACGTTGAAGTCTCCCCCCACCACCATGTGCTCCCCCTTCCTGGAAGCCACTGCGGCCTCTCGGGCTATGTAATCACGGATACACGTCCTGACCACCGCTTCTTCCGGGTGGGGAGGGTTGTAGCCACCGAGCACGTGCACCTTCACGCCGCTTGGCAGCGTAATAACTACATGCTGTAAATACCCTTTCGCGCATCTGGGGACTTCACGGTTAGCGCGCACGTCCGTCCTGTCGTAGGGGCGTCTGAGGGCTAGGACCACCCCCCCTCTGTACGAAGTACCATCCGCCCCCCTCCGCTGGGTTCCATGGCACGGCGCTGAGTGCCAGGCGCTGTAACCCAGCCCTTGGAGTTTTTTTGGTCCCATGGGGCCCGCCGCCTTTGTTTCTGTGAGAACCAGCACGTCCGGCTGGTGTTCCTCGCAACTCCTGGCGAGGTCATAGTACGCGTGGTCGCTTCCTCTGATATTCCAGGTCATCAGGGACAGCCTACCTTCCTCCCCCACATCTGGTGGGGGTGTTTGATTCTCTTTATCGCTGTGGTGATTTGGTTCATTTTTAGATTCTCGTGCACTATTGCCCCAGCAGCCAAGTACGGTCTTTGCGCCTGCCCTATGCTGTCTCTTCTGCTGAGCTGGCGCCTGTCCGCTTCCCGTCGCTTGTTGTAGTGGCTTGAGCACTGCCCTTTTGCCGGGTACTCTACTACTCCCGCTCCGGGTGCCGGCCTGGCATTCCGCGTGTTCCCCCTGCTTGGTGGCGATTTGCATGACGATTCTGTGTTGTTTTGCCACCCTATTGTTTGTCGTTTTCCCAGTGCCCCCAGCTGCTCTGTGCGCCGCCCTTGGCCAGGTTGACCTCTCTGGGGATTTCGTCCAGTCGCACCATGCTGCCGCCATCACCGCGACCCAGACCCCACACTGAAAGTCATCGTACTGAGTACGGAGTTTGATGCACGTGATTTCGGTAGGGACCCCCTGCCTTGTCCTTCTCTCTGCCCACTTTCGGGTGGCGTCCAGCAGCTCCGCATGCCCCCTCGCTCCTTCCCGTGGGTTGGGTCCGTAGGAGTCAAAGAGGTGCACGTGGGGGCCCCCCCCTTCCCCGGCCTGTTGGTCAAAGAAGAGGGCCCTCCAGTGCTCTCCGTCACACAGCGGCTGGTACGCGAACCTCCCGTTCGCGAGCAGGCCATCGATCCCATCCCTGGCCAGAAGTTTGGAGAGGAATTTGTGCTGGTTCATCTCCTCCGGCGGAGCCGGGTCAATTGTGTGAAGGTACCGGCTGAGTTGCACATCTGATATACGTCCCTCCACCGTGTAGAGGCCCCCCTCCTCTTGGGGGTTCGCGCCCCGTGTCTGGTTCCTTGGGGGTGGCCGCTTTTCACCCCCCCCACCGCTAAGGGGGGGGGTGGAGGGTTGATCTGTAGCTTCCCCTCCTCTGCGAGACTTCCTGTTTTTGTCCCTATCTTCGAGCTCTTTCCTGACTTTCCGCAGCATGCCGACCGGAACAAAAACACAGTTGCTGTTCCTCCCCGCAAAATTCCTGCGGAGGGAGGTCCTCCCTGCAGTGCTATTGACATAGAAGAGGCTTCCCCCGTCCATCGCCTCTCTCCAATACCATTTCCCCCTCTTGTGCATCCAGGGTGTGTTCTTCCTTTGATTCCTCCAAACCCAGACTTCTGGGCCTTGGTGTGAGTACACAATCCCCCCTGAGGCAGAGTCGTTTGGTTGCGTTCGTGTTATTAAGATTCTAATCCCGCGGTGGGTAATAGCCAAGATTCCCATCGTTACGAGGCATGCGGAAATAGGTAGTGTGTGCTGCCGGTCCATTACGAGTTCAAAGTGTCCCGGGAGCATGAGACTCGGTGACAAGAAGTGCAGCATTCTGCCAAATTTTTCGAACTCTTCTTCCCTTGGGTGGTCACCCTCTGTTATCAGGTTGGGGGTGTGATTATGAGAGGCTGTTAATATGGACGAGCAATAGGTGTTATTACTCTGCAAGTATCGTTCATTTGTCCTATTGCCACTGCGGCGCTCTGGCCTGCTTCTGCCGGGAGTTGTCGTCTTGTGTCCCCTCCAGGCTGTGCCTCCACAAAGTGCGCACGCCTGTCGGCACTCGGCATTGTCGGTTGCCCTTGTCCGGTGCCGGTCCTCAGCCCACCGTCTCCGTTCATACCTTGTGTGCCTGATCTCTGAGCTCGTCGATAAGCAATTTAATTCACTGTATGGCTGACAGTGTTCAATCCACTGCGCTCGAAAAACACTGCCCTGCGCGGGGCTAATCGTCTCACCCAAAAGGGCAATCTTATGTGTGCTTGCGTTCGCGATTAATATTCCGAGCGGCTGCTTGCTACGGCCTTGGCTCCCGTTGTGGAGCCTGCGCATGTAGTAACGGCGGTTCCGGCCCAAGTGCCAGGGGGTCATAACAATCATTAGCTCGCTGAATACAGCGTCGGCTTTGCTGATTACAGTGAAGTGTATGCTGCTTATAACCTCAGGTGTGCCGGTCACCGCTTTCCGTTTGTTGTTTATTACA
>LGRX02030494.1:18399-34774 GCA_001247695.2 Cymbomonas tetramitiformis
TGGTCCTCACTGGAGCTCTGCGCAAGTCTCACATATCATTCTGGTCCTCACTGGAGCTCTGCGCAAGTCTCACATATCATTCTGGTCCTCACTGGAGCTCTGCACAAGTCTCACATATCTCCTAGGTCACACTTGAGTTTTTCTGAGTCGAACTTGTCTCGAACTTGTGCAGCCGCAAGACGAAGAACCTCTTGCGATGAATAATCCTCGAGCCGAGCTCGAGCCTTCAGCAACAGGCGAGGGCCTTCGCAAAGGCACTCGCGTTGGTGAAGGCGCCTTCCGCGAGGTTGCGGCGTACATTTTGGACCACGACAACTTCTCTGGAGTCCCTCCGACGACCTTCGCTACACTTTCCGGGAGCGCGGACATAAATGATTCATCTACCAATACTGACTATGACTGTGATGGCAGTGAACCTTCCACTCCCAAGCAGGGCTCTCTGCAGGAGTTTGTACGAAGTATATCCGACTGTGAGGAAATGGGCCCTTCTAAATATTCTGTGGATGAAGTACACAAGGTGTGTATTGTCCTTTTCTTTGGAACTCCTGGTGGCTGTTTTCCTGTTGCGTCCAGTATTTCAGTTTTTGTGGCCCACCGCACTTCAAGATGCAGGATCTTTTTAACAACGCTGGGGAACGGCTTTTGCAGATCACTATCCTGGACATGCGGCTAGGAAATACGGACCGCAACGGGGCTAATATTCTCGTGAGCGAGATGCCGGGAGACGTCGAGCAATACAAACTGATTCCGATTGACCATGGTTACACACTTCCACACTCTCTTCAGGATCTATCGTTCGAGTGGGAGTACTGGCCGCAGGCTCGTATGCCTTACAGCGAGCAGAGCCTGGAGTATATCAGTAACCTTGATGCTGATGCTGACTTACTGATGCTTGCTGCACACAACATTCGACTTCCTGCGGACTGTCAGCGCGTTTTCCGTGTTTGCACACTTGTGCTCAAGAAAGGAGCTGCCTTGGGGCTCGTGCCTGCCTCGATTTCCGAGTGTATGACGCGGAAGATCTGGAATCAGATGAGTGATCTTGAGAAGATGTCTGCCAGAGCATTAAACGTTGCCGTTGGGAAGCAAACACGAGCTAGCGGACGTCCTTCTCAGCTGGTGACTGAGGCTCAGGAGAAACGCTATTTCCAGGAGCTGTCGGTGCTCTTGGAGGAGTACTTTTCTTCTTTGAAGGAAGAGAACATGCTGGACAATCTTCATATCTGAACTCTCTTGCTTTGCATAAGTTGATGTCAAGAACCTCTTGACTTGCAGATGTATGTACCTTGGAGACAAGGGCATGTTGTCACTCTAATGTATTTTTATGGAACAGTGAACGCTATTGTATAAAGGCTTCATCCAGAGCTTTATTGTAGCTGTGGCTGTCGAACACAGAGACTGAGTAAGCATCATCGCATACAAAGGTCTTTATGATAGCCTTCTTGATTTATACAATGTAGCATTTTTTAAACGTGCGATGAAGTAGCCTTGAAAATAGGCTTTCATCAATATTTGTTTTAGATTTTGATCTGGGCACAAACTGAACTGGCACAAATTACAGTAAACGTTGTGTGCTGGACATGTTTATGATTCCATCCACTCCGTGAAGGTCCCACGTGCTTCCTCAGCAAAACATCCCCTTTTGCCTTCATCATTCTAATCACAGTTGTCTGAAGTCACTTTTGATTGATTTGTATAGCAGGTACCTACTCGCAGTAGTTTGCGGTTTGCAGCTGGATAGTTAACGTAACGTGTGTGAACACTTTCTTTAGTAAGGGAAGCCCCTTGATTTTTAGTGGATATGGAACTCGGTTTTTTGCATTGCAAATTGGCGGGAACCAAAGATGTCATCCGCTTCCCTCATCCGATGCGCAAGCTCGCTTTCAAGCGAGCGTTCGGATGAGGGAAGAAACCCTAGCGGGAAACGTGGGCGCGGTTGACATCCGCGTTTCCGTGAGAGGTGACAGTACACTGTCAGATGCTCATGATGTTTCTAGTATGCATATGTAATATGTGTGATATGCGCATGCTATTTATTGTGCTTACCTGCTAGGCATGCGTCGAGCCGCTGACTCGACGCATGCACAATCACCCCCTCTAACGTGCTGCGTCCAGACTCCTAAAATCTGAGCGGATCCTGCGTGCGCAAGAAACATGTTATTTCTAAGACACCGAAGAATTAATATGCAAACTTGTATTGTGTTCGGCATTCAGTTGTATACCGAACACAACACTCGTTGCACTATCCAGCTTGTTCACGGTCTGTCTACAGATATCACACCATTAATTTCATTTGCCTACGGGCAGATGACCATTAAATCCATTTGCCCACGCGCAGACTAACATTCAAATCATTTGCCTACGCGCAGACTACCATTAAAATCATTTGCCTACGCGCATACTGTGCTAGGGTAAGTCACGAGACAGTATGATGACGCGTCAGAGCTACGAGTGACGGGTACGATGACAGTCATCAGTGACAGGCATTTATGTGACCAGATGACAAGGGGTCTGACAGAAATGACTGACAGAAATACCTGACCCGAAAGTGAGTTTTGGTGGGAAAACCAGCAGTCAGAGAAATTGGAGGGAAAGCTGGTATGGCCTCCAATATTGCCAAGTCAGCACAGTTATAATTATTCAGAGTGATATGGAGTGGCTCGGAATACAGTGATGATATAACTGGGCTAGTCGGCAGATTCTATGATGTGACTGTTCGAGTTCTCATGAAGTATGATGGGACCTGACAGGAGTCGACATCGAGTGAAGTTCGAAAGTCGAGATCGGAAACCATGGCATAAAGCAGCCGAGCAGGCTGAATGAAACAGTTTTGAATTTGTTACTGAACAGCCACACCTGGCTTTTGTAACTCCGACATTTAAGAAAGATCCGATTCACATATATGTATCTTGCTTACAGCCATACATATCTCTTGCAGGCTTGAACTAGGTTCCCTGTATTGTTAAGTAGACTTAGAAGCTCTTAGAGAGCACCCCCGAACAACTGGTATCAGAACTGCAAGATCACTTCAAGGAAGCACTGGTGAAGAGGGCGTTGACGAAGAAGAAGTCCTGCGACGATGGAGATCAGGAAGGGGCCACCATCACCACCGTGCCAGAAGAACTACTATGGTGCCTCTGGCTCTCGCGGGACATGGCGTTGCTTGAGTACACTGCAGCAGGGGTACGGGTAGCACGGCGTTCGTCCAGATATGTGTAGGTTTCATGTAAGGTGTCCCATACCTACAGTAGGAGACGGGGTGAGGATCGGGTAACCCCTTCATCACAGGTCGCGTGTGCAGCCCTCGCAGTGCATCCCCAGCTGGGTTCTCAATGAAGTAGTATGCTGGATCGTAGTACTCGATGATCTGCCGGGTACGTTTCACTCGTCGATCAGCCAGTTCCAGATCTGGTACTCCTATAGTCTTGGCCTTGCTGTACTCCTTACATGGTGGGCTCGCCCAGATCACGTCGAAGTGGTGTCGGGGGTACAGCTTGTAGTTCCAGTGGAGAATGTCCTCAGTGCATGTTGCTTGCCACTTGGGAAGAATATCCACTGTCACCACTTCGCAGCCGTCGAACTGTCGTTGGAACTGTTGCTCCACAGATCCAGTCCCACAGAAGAGGACGAGGATTCTCACAGGGTGTTGCACTGTTGTGAGATGTGGCTGGTACACCTGACTGGCACCCTTACTGTAAACCTTCGGAGTGGGGGCTCTCATTGCCATGAGCTGAGCCCTCTGCTCCTGCTGCTGGCCGTGCGTCTCCCTACGCCTCTTTTCTGGAGCCCTCCTCTGCTTCTCCTCATCAGCCTCAAAGGCTCTCAGAGGTTCCAGCCTGCCTCCCTTGCCCTCCAGGTCTTCTCGAGTCCGCCACTGGCTGTGACTGTGTGGTAATCCCTTCCACTTGGTCAACCACTCCTGTACTGACCCGCCAGTTTTCCCGCCTAGCTTTCTGAAGCGTGTGCGAATGATGCGCTCCACCTCGCGCTCCTTCTGCCCTTCTACCATTACTGGCGGTGGTGCCATCTCCTCCCGTCTGCTAACAAAGTGATCTGCGCCTGACTGTACTGGGCTGAGCCTGTCTGCAGTGAAAGTGTCATGTACCTTCCAGTGCACAGGCAGCTCCAGTCTGTAGGCTGACGGGGCTCCTCGGTCCTGTACTGGCAGTTCTTGCTGTCGATCACTGTATAGACACTCTACTACTCGCAGAGGTCCGTGCCGCAACTTGCGCAGCTTGGGTTTCAAGCCCCTGTCACCGGGCAGCGTCAGATGCTGTCCATCCACCCACACCTGATCATTCACCTTGTACTGTTGGAGACGGTGCCGTGCATCGAACTGTTCTATCATACGCTGCTGAGCTAGTTGCAAACCTTCTCGTGCCGCTTGCAGCTGCTGCGCGAACTGCTTGGCCAACTGGTGAGCGGTACCCTGCTTGTCCGCTGCTGTGCGACCTCCCTTCCTCCTCTTTGCGCCTCCCTCCAGAGCTGCATCCATGAAGAGGTCCAACTGAGTCGCTGGCGCATGTCCATACACCAGTTCGAACGGTGAGAACCCTGTCACTGCCGACTTGGAGTCGTTGATGGCGTACTCCACTGGAGCCACCCACAGGTCCCAATCCTCCTGGTTCTCTGCCACGTAGCAACGCAGCATGCGCTCCACAGTGTGGTTACTGCGCTCCGCCTGGCCATCACTCTGCGGGTGATAAGGGGTGGTGCTGGCTACCTTCACGCCCATCAGTCGCATGAACTCCTGGGTCAGAGCATCTCGAAAGCGCGGGTCCCGGTCGCACACAATCTTCATTGGGGCTCCGTGCAGTCGCCACACCGCATCCATGAACATTCTGGTCACCACCTCCGCTGAGCTATCATTGTACGCCATTGGGACCACATGCACCATCTTACTCAGTTTACAAGTGAAGGTGGCGAAGGCGTTCACACCTCTCTCTGTCGTGGGAAGCCCAGTAACAAAGTCTATACTCACCACTTCCCATAATCGACTAGGCACAGAGTGAGGCTGTAACAGGCCTGCTGGGTATCCCTGGCGCGGCTGGGTTTGCTGGCAGGTTACACACGTCTTCACCCATTCAGCTACGTCCAGATCCATACGCGGCCACCAGAATCGTCGCCTGACTCTGTCCAGGGTCTTGTCCCTCCCTGTGTGGCCAGCTGCAGGTGCTTCATGAGCCTCCCTCAAGACCAGCTCTCTCAGAGGGGAGTCGGGAGCTAAGACCACCTGATAGCGCCCTTCCGCCACTCTCCAGATGATGTTACTCACCAGTCGAAAATGTTCGGTGCGGTGATGTTGAGTGGCCAGCAATTCCTGCTTCAGAGCTGAAAGGTACTCACTGCGCCTGTGCTCTGCTCGTAAGGCACGCAGAAACATGCCTGGTTCCACCACTCCTGCCTGGTCCCTGATCTTGGCTGCTGCGCCCTTGAGAGTTACCGCTGGTGATGCTGAGGGTCTCTCCCTTGGAGCTGTGATCTCTTCAAAGTGCTTTCGCTGCGGCTTAGCCAACACTACCAAGACGGGCCATGGAATGGGCAACTCTTGCAGGGCTGTACGGTGTCCCCTTTCTTCGCCATACAGACTGGAGCTGCCTGTGCACTGGAAGGTACATGACACTTTCACTGCAGACAGGCTCAGCCCAGTACAGTCAGGCGCAGATCACTTTGTTAGCAGACGGGAGGAGATGGCACCACCGCCAGAAATGGTAGAAGGGCAGAAGGAGCGCGAGGTGGAGCGCATCATTCGCACGCGCTTCAGAAAGCTAGGCGGGAAAACTGGCGGGTCAGTACAGGAGTGGTTGACTAAGTGGAAGGGATTACCATACAGTCACAGCCAGTGGCGGACTCGAGAAGACCTGGAGGGCAAGGGAGGAAGGCTGGAACCTCTGAGAGCCTTTGAGGCTGATGAGGAAAAGCAGAGGAGGGCTCCAGAAAAGAGGCGTAGGGAGACGCACGGCCAGCAGCAGGAGCAGAGGGCTCAGCTCATGGCAATGAGAGCCCCCACTCCGAAGGTTTACAGTAAGGGTGCCAGCCGGGTGTACCAGCCACATCTCACAACAGTGCAACACCCTGTGAGAATCCTCGTCCTCTGCAGCGAGTCGCGCGGCACTGCTATCTGAGTATTTGCAGCGAGTTGCGCGGCATTGCTATCTGAGTAACTGCAGCTATCGGTGCGCGGCACTGCTATCTGAGTATCTGCAGCGAGTTGCGTCGCACTGCTATCTGAGTATTTGCAGCGAGTTGCGTGGCACTGCTATCTGAGTATTTGCAGCGAGTTGCGCGGCATTGCTATCTGAGTATATGCAGCGAGTTGCGCGGCATTGCTATCTGAGTAATTGCAGCAAGTCGCGTGGCATTGCTATCTGAGTATTATCTCATGACCTCTGCGTGGCAGTGAATATGATTGAAAACTGAAAATGGACGTGCGACTCTCAAATACTATGGCATTGTGTCGCATATGCTTGAATGTAGGTTGACCACCTGAGTCGAGTGATACGCTTGGTTGGTGGCTCCCCGCCTCTGGCCGTGCTTGGGCGAAGAGCAAAGAGCAAAGAGCTTGGTTCATTGACTATGACTGACTATGATTTTATCATATATAGTCAACATAGCGAAGACATTATGTTGGTATTCGCTCCTAGAATATTTATTTCGGTATTGATGTTTGTTTGTGTATGCAGTTTGCCCTCTGGATCGTTCGGAATAAACGGCCTCTCAGCATCGGAGAATCTGACCGCGAGCTTCGTAATATCTTCGAGTTCATCTTCCATGGTAGCTATGTCCCTCCCACCTACAAGTTGGTCACGCAGTACATTTTGGAGTTGTCCGTTGAGGGGAAGAACAAGGTGAAGTTCTATCTTGCGGCACTTTTGGGGGAGGGTATCATGCCCTCCATCGCTGGTGATTTGTGGTCCGAAGGCGGCATTGCCATCTTCGGAATCCTGGTGTATTGGATCGACAAGGGCATGGTGCTTCACGAGAAGTTGCTTTCCGCGGTACCTTTTAGCGAAGTTCGTCACACGGGCTTGGAAATCGAGCGTTCCACGAAGGAAAGCTTAGCAGACATGGGGGTAAGTGTACATGTCTTCTTGAAGCAGGTGTTTCATGATGATGATAAACTTCTGGAAGCTATCCAGAAGTTTGAGGAAAACGGCACGCAGTTGAAGACGGATTCGGCGGTGATAGCGCCGTGCGTCGGGAAGGAGAAGGCGGGTGTTGATAGGGCTACGCTAGAAGATTTGGGCCTTTCCATCGGGACAAAAGAAGAGATCGCTCAGGTTGAATCCCTTAAGTTTGTAGACGAAGAAGGGTTTAGGTATCTTCGGAAAGGTTTCCTGTTCACCTTGCACTCGCAAGATGCGTCGCGTCGACAGGTGGACATAGACATAATGCGACGGTTCGATCGCTTAAAAGAAGTTTGCGCACGTGGGACCGAAGACCGCGAGGACGAAAAGTCGAAAACGGATTGGGAATTACGAGCCCACAGGACTTGCTTGGATCTTCTGGAGGATATGAGGGATAGAGCAGACGAGTCTGTCTTGTCTCAACCATCATCCCCAGGTAGTGTTCGAAAACCTAATTTTCACTTTGTCGCGTCCTCCGTGTTCTTGATGGAACATCGCGTGTCCTCAGGTTCTTTGCCGGGAGATGCGTTCGTCCGCAAGCACCTCTGCAACATTCTGAACGAACCATCTGCTGGAGGGACACCTCGCTTGCTTCGGGGGAACGATACGGACCGTGGGGAACTGGTTGCTCTCAATCTCGCCGCCGAGATTACGGACCCTCCGAACTATGTTTTGTGTGTTGTTTTTTACACAATACAGGACAAGAAGGTCATGGTCCGATATTTAGATCCTACGTCGACAGGACATCTTGTGGAGGTTCCTCTAGAAGTGGATATCGACCCACACTACATCGTGCAGCCTGAAGGTCGCGAGGCTTTCAATCTGGGGCAGCGGATGTTGTGCCTGCTTCAGGATGCCCACAGTCGAAAGTTGAATGAGTCTGAACGGCAGGAACTTGACAGGTATTTCGACGAAATGACTTACGAGGACGCGAAGTTTGCTGTATATATGGGGCAACAGTTGCCTGCCGAGTCCGCCTTCAGAGAAGTAGCGCTCTTGTCGAACGAGGAGATCGACAAGGTGCACGAAAGGTTACCGTATCTCTCGGGGAAACCAAAAACACCAGCTGAACCAACATTTACCCAATCGGCACCAGAGGATGCATGGGATCCGCACGGTAGGAGCCTTTATCGGATAAAGCTGATGCAGAAGAAGTACGAGCTTCTGCTGGACGGCAGTGACAACAGCGGACAGGGCAGCGCGCATGCAAGCGAAACTACAGGCGTTGGTGATCCCCGAACAGTCGCTGAAATGGGAACCCAGCGTCGCGACAGCCTAGACCACAATGAAGTCTCGGATTTGGCTAAGACAGCGTCTGAAGCCTTGGGGGATAAGGGCTTAGTGGGTGAGCCAGGAGGGCCGAACTACTCTGAGATGGCTCGCCCTCTCAACGACCTGCTCAAGAAAGAGATTACCGATATCAAGGGAGCTTGGGGGAAGGATCAAGACCAAGCGCTCCAGGAGCTGAAGGACGCGCTCTGGAAAAGAAATGATATTCTCGTGAATTCGCTCAAAGTAAGCTGCCAACTGCCAAAACTGCTCAAGAGCAAGGAGTGGTATCGAAAGTTTTAGGGCGTATCGATAGTTTTTCGATAGGTCAGTTTTATTATCAATCAATATTCAATAGGTACAAATACCTATTAATCAACATCAATCAATATCGATAGGTATTAAAACCCTATCGATCAATAACGATAAGTTGAAGTGATTTAAAAAATATATCAATAAATAACAATAGGTGTAAATTGCCTATCAATAAATAACTACCTAGAAGCAGATATCGATATATCAATGACATGTAGTCGATATCGCAGCCTCCTTGAGGTCGACCAGAGCGTTTTTGTGGCAGTGGGATAGGTGTGTCCTCAGGTTCGAAGTGTTACCGCAGTATTCTTTAGCGACCGCATCGCTCCCACATAGGAGGCACTTGTACTCGACAATTTTCTTAGCTTCCATACGAACGCTGAAATGCCGCCAATAAGGCGACCGAAGGTTTTGTGGCGCCCTCTGGAACCCGGAACTATCTTCACCTGTATATGGACAAGTGACATACCCCAATACATACGTTTAGCACGCCCCGCAAAAAACGCTAAGATGCCAAAATCGCTAAGATGAACCCTCACTGATAATCGACCTTCTTATGTTTTTAGTTAGCTCGATACTTACATGCACGAGTGTCAGTCGTGCCAGATTGGAGCAAGAGGTATCACACCGAACGAAAATGAGACAAGGAAAGCAAGTCAATAACTAGAATACCTTCTTCATTTTCACTCCGCTCCTTTCGTTTCTTGCTTGTCTTCGCGGCGGCTTTTTTGGCGATCTCCTCTTGCTCGAGTTCCGAGCGAGCTTTGAACTCCTCGATCTCAATATCATGCCCAGGCAAGTTCGCCAATGGCTCCCAAGTCTCAGATCCTTCGGGTAAATCCTTCCATTTTATCAACCACTGCTGCTCGGCGTATTGAGTCCTAGTGGCCAAAACTTTCTCAACGACATACTCTACGTCATCGCTGCCTAGAGCGTCAAATGGGTTCTGTTGGCTTCGTTTCACTGGCCCTTTTCCTTGCGCTAACAGAACCACTACCTCCTCCTGCTTGCGCGGTCGTTTGCCACGCCCACGAACACCCATTTTGCCTGCGCAGTGACGGTGTATGTTCAGAGACTTGGTTTGACTAGTAGAGGGTCGTGGGTTTACGAATAAATGGTGTCGTGAGCTCGTGACAGGATACTTTGATGACCTGTTGTGCTAGGATCGATCTCACAAGTCACAACTCGCATATCAATGCCAAAGAGCCAATGGCAATCTGGAAAATGCGCGTCTTGGGATCGATTTTCGATTAATCGATTAATCAATATTGACCCGCTACACTTTCAATTTGGAATACATTGATCAATATCGATAGGTGCATTCCAGGGTATCGATCGATAACGATAGGTCACTTGGGGGTATCGATCAATAACGATAGGTCCCTTGAGGGTATCAATCAATATTCAATATTTCGATATGTAAAAAATACCTATCAATCAATAACAATATTTCGATTAATCGATACTATCGAAAATATTGAATATCGATACCACTCCTTGCTCAAGAGCCTGGATCCACCAGTGCACCTGGGTGCCCCTGGGGTCACCATAACTCAAGGCACAACTAATTCCCAGTTGATGCTGGAAAAGAAATGATATTCTCGTGAATTCGCTCGAAGTAAGCTGCCAACTGCCAAAACTGCTCAAGAGCCTGGATCCACCAGTGCACCTTGGGTGCCCCTGGGGTCACCATAACTCAAGGCACAGCTAATTCCCAGTTGATGCTGGAAAAGAAATGATATTCTCGTGAATTTGCTCAAAGTAAGCTGCCAAAGGAAGTTGAGTACCCTAAGCAGCTCATTACGAATAAGTCACTTTCTCGTTAATTCGCCGACGCAAGTCTAAAAAGTGCTTTTTGTGCACTCCAGGTGGTTGGGGAATTGAGCTACCACCCCAGCTCTTTGGCACCTGACAAAAACTGCCTTGCCCTGATGAATAGCTTTTCCAATAAGTCGTCTCGTGGGTGCATTTTCATCTAATAAAATGTGTACGAATTCCGAGACGAAGATACTTATTTACTGAGTGAACGCGAATGCGTGTACAACTTGAAGCGGACAATATGCTCGCGTGCGTATTCTACGCGCGCATTCGGAAGTAGCCACAACACAGTCCACAATAAGAAAGCAAGTCATACAAAAGAAACCACTCTTAATTGATGCAAAGTTAGGCATTCTGCCTCCAATATACGGTCTCACTGTGTCCATGTTAACATACAAGCTAATTAAGGAACCAAGAAGTGTCCACAACTGTGCTAGGCGCTAATCCAGCCTTCATCCATACTCAAAGAGCAACGCGCATCCGCAACGCGAGTCAACCTGCCACAATGGGGGACCCAGACTTAGGCGTCTGGGTCCCCACTCTCAAGTGAGTAAAACTACTTCTCTCTCTATATATATACGCTGCGCGCTTGCCCACGAATCCAGTGAGTGGGAAATTGGAAAAGTGCTACTGAAAAGCTGTCCGTTCGGACTCTCTGATATCATGTCCACAGATCTGTCTCGTAACCTCCAAACTACCAGTCTCTTGTCCGCACGTCGCGCTCTCACCTCTGCGCGACCACCACCTGTGTCACATTATCTCACCGCCTCCTACGATCGTGCCCACGTCGTCAATCGTCATCCAAACATCTGCCACATGCACCATCGGCTGTACTCTGCATTCTGTGTCACATCTGAAACCAACCATACACTGTCATCAGCAGTCTGCATCGCGACTACGTCATAAGCAAGCCAGTGCCACATACGATACTCTGTCATGCATACGTCACATGTGCCCGGAGGCACGGCGTGAGCCGATATGCCTATGCGTCTGTATGTGTGTCATCGGGAGTAATCTGGGATTGGCACGATGACAGTGAAATTGGGCTTGAAATCACGATGAGAATGAGTACCAGATGTCCGGGGTATGACAGCATGACACTATGACTATGACACTATGACACTATAGTAGTATGACAGTACTGTGGGGGTGGTCATCGTGGCACTCAGTCAGACCCTCGAAGAATGGTCAGATTCGCATCGGGATCGGAAAGACAATGAAATCGAATATCAGATGTCAGGGCTATGACATTATGACAATACAGTAGTATGACAGTACTGTGTGGCAGTCATCGTGTCAGTCTGTCGTGTGTCGTGTGTCGTGTATTTCGGCAGCACTATAAATTAGACGAGTTTTAGTAATTTCTAATAATAGAAAAATACTTCACAATGATTTATTGGAAGTTTCGAAGTATTTTCGGGGCTTTTTTTGCCATGGTTTGACCTGAATTTGGCATGAAAAAATAGGATTTTTTTAATTTCGCCAACATTGTAATTCATACGATTATTATTATTTTTTATTATAAAAAATATTTCACAACAATTTATTGCGATTTCGACCTATTTTCGGGACTTTTTTTTGGCTTGTTTGGCCATGGTTTGACCTGAATTTTGCATGAAAAAAATAAGGACATAATATATTTCGCCAACATTGTAATTCATACGATTTTTAACGATTTTATCATGAAAAATATTTCACATTAAGTTATGTATTTCGGGACATTTTTTGCTTGCTTTGCCATGGGTTGAGGTCGACGACCCAACGGATGGGTCGGGAAAGGTTGTACAAATCTTAGAATACTTTGTAGTTATCGATTATGCAAGATGGGAGACTATTTGGGGCCATTATCGTCTCACCACTATTAGCATCATATCCGAGTCGCGGATGTGGTCACATTTGTTGCGATCTATGGAAGAATATACTGGGGTTTGCCCGACCACGCCCACTATATTTGGGCTCACACAGTTGGTACAAGTCTGTTCACAATCTCGTCTGGAAGTGAAGTTGGCTTGCCCGTTTTATCCCTGTGCAGCCACCGCCAGCAGAATACCCAATTTAGAAGAATTACCCCACTTGAACCCTGGCAGCCGGAGAACAATCTCAGAGAACAGAAAGCCACGGCAACCTGACCGGAATGGTCCACCAGTTTTGCGGTTTACTTCGATTTCGTCAACGCCCACTTGTCCTATGTTATTATTCCAGGGCTACGAGTCTTGACGTCGTGGTTGCTCCATTCAATCTCGACGGAGAGGGGGATTCCCCACTATTCCACTACTCAAGAAACAACGCTTATTTCAAGTTTTTATCAAGGCGGAATAGAGTGTTCTCCACATGAAGACTCGCAACCCTTAAGAGAAGAAACACCCACCGCTGAGACCAAAGGGGAGCTGTTGGAATCTGCAGTGCCTGCTGATCAGTTTGGTGTAAAGCATGACTGTCTAGGCCTTGTGTAGCAGTCAGGATGCTCAAACCCTGAAGAAACCCTAAGAAACCCTTAGATCTTTATCTGTAGATCTGCTCGTATCGTAGCCGTTAGATCATTGATGACCATCGGCAAGTGCGTAATAGTTCATCGGCCCATCTCAGGCGTGTCACTGCGCTCGGTATGAACACGACAGTGACACGTAGAACTCAAGTTCGTGAACTTTCACTTAGTTCGCCCAATCAGTAATGATTGGGCGCTAGTGTTCGCGGCGTTTCAAGCTGTGAACTGTTATATCTTTTGTGAAGTTTACGCTCGCTTTTGCAAACTATCCACCGCTGAAAAAGAAAAAGAAAAAACCACGCCCGTTGGGCGTATGAGTAAATTAATTTCCCCGGCCCTACTCTGGGCCGGACCGCCACAAGTGGCGGCCTTAATGGGACAATTTACACTGGGTGGTTCTCATCTCTTTTCTCCTCTCGCTTTTCTTGTCTGAGTCTTCTATAGAGCTGGTAGGTGCTGTGTGCATAGCTTACTGTCAGGTCGTGTATCCTTTGTAGTGCCTGTGTGGCCTCTTTTCTATTGAGTCCAAGTTGCTCGAGTATGTCTTGGTTGTGTTTGTACACCGTGCCTGTCCTGCCCACTGCAAAGACATGGAGCTTAGCACGGAATCCGTGTCTACGTAGCAGTTGTAGCAGTGGTCCGTATTTTGTGTAATCCACCGCTGAATTCTAAAAGGTTATGGGCCCACTTACCTTGTAAGTGGTGTTCTAATTTTCTTTCTATCACGCTAATTTCCGTGCGTAATTCACTATGGTGAGACCTGGTACAAGTAAAGGCCCGGGAGACGTGCCGCCTCCTGGTGAGGCTCCTCATGAGGAGAAGCCTGAAGAGCACACTGCGTCAGAAATTATGCTAGCTACTCAACAGCAGCAAATTCTGGCACTTACGGAAATGGTTTAAGAGTCTGGCTGCACAACAACAATCTAACCAACGCTCCGCTGTCCCCGAGGACCTGCCTGGAACGCGTCTAAGTTGGGGGACGCGACCACTACCGGCACTTTCTAAAATGTCGAAAAGACTTTCCGCTGACTCATACTTCTCTGGTAAAGGTTCTGAACACGAAGGCGTTTGGCATGAGTGGCTAGCGAAAATTCGTCCTTCTTTACGCCACCTCGTTCTGGCACTGCCACTTTCGGAAACGACTCCTGTGAGTGTGATGAAAGAAGACCCGCTCTATCTCGAGACGGCGAATCAACTCTTTTACGACTTCCTGTGTCGTGTCACTACCGGTACCGCAAACGCTATTGTTCGCGGCTTTGACCCAACCTCTGACGGTTACTCAGCTTGGCACGCTCTTGTCAAATTGCGACGCAATACCAGCGTCGTGTATTTCATTACGCAGGTGGTCAAGCTCTTCTCGCAAGCCGGTCAGCTTGCCATTCTTGCTCCTCCCCTTCAATCGTTTCTGGACGGGAAGGGAGACTCTTCGGCGTATACGGGAGTACGCTACGGTTTCCAGCGTTATGCCTTCTGGCAAACCTCTCTGCCTGGAGACGGTTGAGACTATCTACACTGCTATGTCTCTTGTAAAATTGCACCCTGAATACATGCTGCTCAAGACCAAATTTATGACTGACGCACTCCCTACGGCTGAAGTGCTGGCGGACCATGTCAGTTCTCACTACGATACGATTATTGCGCCGCGCGATGCTGCTGCGCATGCTGATAAAGCTGCGGGTATTGGACGGTATCTGGGTGCTGTGGCTAGACAATCTGACCTACACTCTGGCCTGGAGGACACCGGTGAGGCTTTATTTGCTCTCCGTGAGGCTGGGCAATCTGACCTACACCCTGGCGTGGAGGACACCCGGCTGGGTAATCTGACTTACACCCTGGCGTGGAGGACACCGGTGAGGCTTTATTTGCTCTCCGTGAGGCTGCATGTCGCTGGGACAATAAGCACACTCTCCCTACTTCGGTGACTTCTGCCTTCTCTGATGTCCCCGTGACTCTGTTCCACCTGGTCTTTGGGAGTGGCTCTGGTAAATCTGCCTCAGGTGACCCTCCATTATCTGGACTCACCCTATCCAACAACTATTCTGTGGTGGACGGAGTGTTGGACTCTGCGGACACTGTGCCTTCTGGTGATGGTGCTCGCTGTGCTGAGGTGGCCGGAGGGGTGGTGAATCCTGGTCCTGCTACGCCCCGCTCCACTATGGGCAAGAGCGCTGTTCTGGATTGTGGTGCCACCAAGCACATCTTCAACTCTATGGAGGTGTTCAACGAGGATGATGATCCCGAGGCTTGTGAGACTTTCACGGTGGTGCAGAGTCAGCTTGGATTATCAAGACACCTTGGACCACGAGTTTGTACTCGGGACCACTGCGGTGCCGGGGGGGGGTGGATATCTTGACAACCTACCACAGCAATGCCATTGTGTGCTAATGGAGAGCTGGAGGGGCACCATCCCCATATCAATCGGGATGAGGCACCATCCCCATATCAATCGAATTAGCAAGGCACCACCCCATTTCACCTGGAGTTGGAAGGGGCACCATCCCCATATCACTGGAGCTGGAAGGGGGCACCATCCCCATATCACTGGAGCTGAAGGGGCACCATCCCTAGAACTGGGTGTAGCAGACTGAAGGGGCACCATTCCCAAAAACTGGCAATGAGATAGCTAGACAGTCACCCTTTAGAAGGGGCATTGGAATCTGTAGTGCCCGCTGATCAGTTTGGTGTAAAGCAATACTGTCTAGGCCTTGTACAACGGTCAGAATGCTCAAACCCTGAAGAAACCCTAAGAAACCCTTAGATCTTTATCTGTAGATCTGCTCGTATCGTAGCCGTTAGATCATTGATGACCATCGGCAAGTGCGTAATAGTTCATCGGCCCATCTCAGGCGTGTCACTGCAGTCGGTATGAACACGACAATGACACGTAGAACTCAAGTTCGTGAACTTTCACTTAGTTCGCGCAATCAGTAATGATTGGGCGCTAGTGTTCGCGGCGTTTCAAGCTGTGAACTGTTATATCTTTTGTGAATGAAAGTTTACGCTCGCTTTTGCAAACTATCCACCGCTGAATTCCAAAAGGAACGGTAAACCGGTGGGCAAGAAGAAATCAAAGGCCGTGGCGATATGCTCCTCTACATTTGAGACAGTGGTGGTCATGTGACACGCGGGAGGTGTATGCATTTATGAGCAAAAGTCAACTTCCTTTGGTAACTCATAGCTTAGAATGCCAACGGCGTGCCAGATATCGTATTTCATAATCACGCATCCCCGTGTGGTTGAGCAAAGAGAGTGCAGGTGCAGCTGTTGCATTATACACGTCAGTCCTGCAGAAGTTGAGGCACCTGTTGCATTATACACGTCAGCCCGGCAGCATTTGAGGCACCTGTTGCATTATACACGT
>LGRX02030496.1:0-45713 GCA_001247695.2 Cymbomonas tetramitiformis
CCGGGTACCCAACGGCCGCCGTCAGCCCAAGCCTCGGGACTGCCTGGCCATAGAGTCCCGGGTATCCAACGGCCGCCGTCAGCCCAAGCCTCGGGGCTGCCTGGTCCCAGAGTCCCGGGTATCCAACGGCCGCCATCATCCTGCCAAGTGCACACGTAGGAATCCGAGTAGACACTGACGCAGCTCTGGTCTTGTGCACTTCCCACCCCACCCAACCTAGAATCTCTGTACTATTACAATGGACTATTACCAGAAATATTACTTGTTCAAAAATAGATTTGCAGTAAGGCTGGCTGGTAGCTCATCTGCAGCTCCGGCCGGATAAAGACGATTTATCGAACGAAGATGTGCAGTGTGCCTTCTTTGCAGTTGAGATCGAGTGTACAAAATAAATTCTATTTCCTATGAAACAATGCCGCTTACCCAATCCTACAAGTACAGAATCTCAGCTAGATTCTGCCTCTCGATTCTACCTCTGTGTCTCGATTCTACCTCTGAGTCTCGATTCTACCTCTGTGTCTCGATTCTACCTCTGTGTCTCGATTCTACCTCTGTGTCTCGATTCTTTCTCGATGATCCCCATGCACAATTGGACGTGGCCAATCATGCATGGGGACGCGAGTGCAGGGCATAGGCCTGCCTGGTTTTGTTATGGTGGGCAATGCAAGCGCTCCGGGCTATTGCCCGAGCCCCCATCCCCATGTGCGTATAAACCCTGCACATTCCACGTGGCATATATCGGATCTGGACATTCTGTTGGGGTACACTCATGCGCTGGATGGTGCGGATCAGATTCGATCGTGCGGCCCAAGCAAGAAAGCGGTCATTGGAGGTGCTTCGACACGCTTATCCAACTAACAGGTATTTTACCTCCAACTTCGTCATCGTATCGGGCCAATGATCGTGCTGATTAGGCTGCTGGGCGGCGACAGGGGCCTCCCCCTCCCTGTTAGGGGGGCTCTGTGCCCGTGGCCTGGAAGCGGATGCTATGCTCTGAATGGCAGAAATGTTTGGAAGTTCGTGATTGTTTCAATGGAGCCGTCGCTTCATTCATATAGACAGAGCTCGGTCTGTTTGGACGAGGATCCTCCAGGCGAGTGCAGAAGAGGCACTAAGGCTGTGGAAGCTGCGTTGAGGCGAAAACTGAGGTCACGATTAGTACGGCCAGGCAGGGCCAGGGCCTGGGCAGGGCACGTCTGCCGGGTGCTCATTGGTTGAACTGCAGGACTAGGCAGGACATGTCCGCCGGGTGCTCATTGGTTGATCCACAACACTGGGCAGGGCACGTTTGCGGGGTGCTCATTGGTTGATGTGCAGGACTGGGCAGGGCACGTCTGCCGGGTGCTCATTGGTTGATGTGCAGGACTGGGCAGGGCACGTCTGCCGGGTCCATTGACAGTCGTAGGGTATCGGACCTCGCAAGGCAGGGCGCCCCGCGCAGGCCAAATGTTGCAGCAGTAGCTTAGCGTGCAGAGGGGCAAATGTGGCCTGATATGGCGTTCCTCGTGTCGCCACAAACCCGGCCTAGTTGCCACCTGGCTCCCTGTCATTTGGCTACCTGGGGCCACAATGGAGAGCTGGTGGGTGGTGGCCGCAGTGCGTGCGTGGGGCACGAGGAGGGAGTCGTGGCGGAATTGGATGCGTGTGCCGGAAACTGGGAGCATGCAGCACAGCATGGGGCAGCTGCGGCGCGACAGCTTGAGGTGAGTGAGCATAGCCTCAATCTCTTCTCCATTGGAAAAAAGAAAAATATAGATTCCTTGTGACGGGTATGAGATGTAAGGCCCCGAGACCCAATCTCTCGGATCACTGTCACCTGTGCAGAGCCTCGGCGAGCCCACTGTCACGTCCCACTATCAGTGCGCGCAATCTGCGCGCCTAAGCGCTCCGATTGCCTTCTAGCTTTCCGTATGCCGACTTCGGGCTTCCAGGCGTCTGTCACAATAGGCGGGTCTATTCGTTGACCGGCTACCGTTTTGAATCCATGATGTCATCGGCGCGCAGTGCCCAGATGGCATCCCCAATTGCTGAAGGTGGTTGCATACCCGGTATACCTCTATTGTGAGTGGGCCGAGTGTGGTGGCCACATCCTTGTGTGCATAGGCTGAGGATTGCACAGATATCAAGGCAGTCAGAATCCGGAATAGCTGAATAAATAAATACTGAAAGCGCAGCATATCATACGGGGTTGCATGCACGCTGAAACCGCAAAAGTGTCAACCCAAAGGTTTATTAGCTTCAAGGCCCGCCGCGTTTTGGGCCACTTGCACACTGGCACACCCACTCTGACATAAACTTGTGCGCCAAGGGTATTCAGCTGGTGAGACCATGGCATACTTGTATTTGGCACTCCTTCGCTGTGCAGCCCCAAACGGGGCCACTCAAGAAATCCCACGTTGCGGCTGTGTGTGATAGGTGCACCACGGCAGCTGCTACTTGAAAGGGATGGAATTGAGTGGATTGGTGTCCGCCATGAAAAGCTTGCAGATGGTTGGGAAAGGCGAGACATCCCCATGCGTGCCTGGTGTAATGGACTTGAAGAATAAGTATAGTTGCATATAGTGCGCAAGTTTAGCTATTCAGATTGGCAAGTCGTCTGAATTAACGACCGATATGAATTCCGATCTGAATGTTCTGAACTGAAATGTTGTAAACTGAATTGTTTGAATGTGTCTGAATACGCGTTTGCTGATTCATCCCAGAGACTATTTACACATATACCATTTGCCTCACCACAACAAATGCAGTGTTCCCGACATACTAGGATGTGCACATGACCAATAGGTGACCTTTGTGAGCGCGGCTTCTGGTCGCGATGTGGACGAGACCTCTGCAGGTCTGTGTGGGGTTTGGTCATTATTCATTAACCTGTGACAGGGTCACATAGAAGTTCCCGAGGAGTTCATAATGCAATAGGATATGGTGTTAGAGGCTTATTAGCACGACCTTCCTTCTTCATTCGCGTGGTTCGAGGTTATATTGGCGTCACGTTGGTTACGACGGTGTACCTTGGTGACTCAGTTGCGTGTATTAGGGTCGCCGTCCAGAGGGACGCGGGACATGTCAAACATAATCGGTTCAAATTTGTTAACATAGCATATGTTATGACGCATTATCTTATTCACGCGTAGTGTGGGGATATCTTGTATCAATTGTGCACAGGGCGACAGCGTTACGGTCCGTCTATTATGCACATATAGTGTTTAATGCGTCATTTTATTGGTGCAACCATCTCATCAGTCGAGGCGGTTTTCTGCAATACAGTGGTTTATAGCTGCTGGTTGAAGCTTTACGTAGATCGATCAGATAGTCGAAATTTCAAGTCATTGAACATTATCTCACTCGCTAGCTTTTGTTGTCCTCTCAATGGTTGACTTCGGCAGGACTTTCTTCATACTGTGATGCCACGAGAAACATGTCCTGGGCTTAGCTAGCAAGCCTCGCCATACGATGATGGATATCCATTTATTCAATCATTCATCGCACTCCGAGCGCCCTTGTCGTGTTTCCACTGCGTGTGCGATATTAGATACCACAATCATATACACAACGAGTTGCTAGATTGCCGCACATCCGCTTTCCTTCGTCTCAAAGTCGAAGTCGCACATCCATGGTTTGCGAGTGGATTTTCCCCCGGACTCCACGTCCGCCATTTGGAACCCGATGATAGCCGCTTCGAGGACATTGTACCGGATGGCTTTGTTGGCACCCACATCCTGCTTCTCCTTGCGCCACCATATGCGCTGGGCCCCACCGTTGCATTTGCTCTCCAGGATCTTCAGGAACCCGGTCTGCTGAGCAAACCCACAAAATATCAATATTGTCCAGTCCGGCGAGGTGGTGAGCGCCGCAAAGGCATATATGAACTTGATCAGGTCGGCATCGGATAACGCGTGCTCTGACACCTCTGTATCGAAGTCGTAAATAACGTCCCGTATCGTCCCCACGTAATGCAACTTCGGGACAGACTCGAGTTTCGTCAACTCGTCTTTGAAGATGATGTAGCCGGTTTGAACCTCCTTCATCTCGTACTCTTTCTCATCGGTTGCCTCGTTAGCATCCTCCACAACGGGGGAGGGAAGTGGCACCTATTATACCGCAAACCGCTTGTTGATATTTGAATGACCCAAAATTGCTAGAGCAATAAAACATGCAACTACATGAGGAGCACGACTATTACAACAAAGAATGTTGAAAGAACGCACACCTTAACTGTATTGGGGACGTAGTTCACGGGCAGCCTGTCGAGGTCTCCCTCTCCGGCATTACACCGGGCAAGCCACGTTTTGCAGTCTTGGACGAATTGGACGATGGCCCTGGGAACCGTGAGCTGACTCCCCCCTCGCCCAGTTTTACCGTTTTTCACCGCCTTGACGCATCGCTCGATGGCCTCCTGGCAAGCCCAAGTCTCACCGTATTTCTTCTCAAAAGCATCCCAATTCTCCACCCCAGATGGCCTCGACTGGTTCAAAGGGAGTACATCCGGCAGATGGGGGGCTACTTACGATTGCCCCCTGAACTTTTTTTGTGCCCCCTGAAAAATTGCCCCCTGAACTTTTTTTTCAGGCCCTGAAAATATTTTTCAGGGCCTGAAAACCATTTTCAGGCCCTGAAAATCACTTTCAGGGTCTGAACTTGTTTTATACTAGGCTAGTTATACACCTTAGAAAAAACTTCATGGATAATATAATTTTTACACCAATTTTCAGGGCCTGAAAATTTGGAATTCACACTCTTAAGATGCCCCCTGAACTTTATTTTCAGGGCCTGAAAATATTATTCACTTTTCGTGTTATATAAAGTTTAGAATTATATTCTCGTGTCCTCATCTTGCCCCCTGAAAATGGTTTTCAGGGCCTGAAAATTTTACAGTGTTCCATGGCATGTGCAGCTTCTACGAGGTCATCTCGGGCGACTCTTGCGCCTACTGGGACATCGACCGGAAGGTGGAACTCCCGGAGCCGGTCCCATTGGAGACGCTCGACGCGCACCACCGGGAAACCCTTGCCCGTTCCATCGCCGGCATCAAAGCATTCCTCGCGCGTGAGTACGTAGGCCAGCAGGACATTCCTGCCGATGCCTTCCTGGTCTTGGGGGCGTGCACCGCGCAGAAGTCCTCGTTCCATGTGCTGCTGCGCAAGCGGCTGGGGGGACCCGTCGAGCGCGGGGAGTTCCGGCGCAGGCTAGTGAGACAGAAGGAGGCGGCGGAGCCGACGGCGACGGCGACTGGAATTGCAGACCTCCTTCGGTGGGTCGATGAGGCGCCGTACGGCAAGACTCGGTGCCTCAGGACGGTGCTCAGCTGCAAGACTGGTAAAGGGAACTGGCTTCTGCCGGTCGAAGGCTGGGGTGCTGCAGCAAATCTGGAGGACTTCTTTGTGACGAACGTCCCAGCGGACGCTGAGACGCTGCGCCCAGCCGGTGAAGCGACGGGCGGCGCGCCTCTCGTGGAGCGGGCACCAGGAGTGGCGTGTGCGAGGAGTGCGGCGGAGGATGCGCTGCCTACATTGACGCCGGGGGAGGCTGTGGCGGCTGAAGGATTAGCGAGGGAGGCGGTGTTGAGACTGCGAGGCCATGAAGGAGCGCGCGTGAGGGGTGCCCCGAAGGCGTTGGCGGAGGGCGGAGCCTCTTTGTACTTTGTAAACGGGCCCGATGAGCGAGCGTGTGCCTCCCGGGAACGGGAGATGCACCGCAGCAACAACTTCTGTGTGCGCGTCAGCGCAACGGGCGAGCTGTGGTACCACTGCCTTGCGGGGACCTGCTCGGGTCGTCGTCGGATTCAGCCGCCACCGGCGGTCGATAAGGGCGCAGAGCTTGCGGGCGTGGCGCCGCAGTAGGAAGCGGACGAGAGACGACGAACCAATGTGGATGGAGGCGCGCCAGATGCGGCCGAGACGGAGAGCCGTGGTGCGGGTGAGCGGCATGCGGCGAGGAGAGGCGCGGACGGGCAGGCGACGACGACAACCGCCGAGGGCGATAGCCCTCCGCTTGGACAACCAGCCGTCGGGTGTGCAGGTGTGACGGGCCCGGAGCGGCAGCGGACGACGGGCAAGAGGCGGCGGCCTCGTGTCAGCGGGGACTCGCTTGGAAAGGACGTGGACGGGCGGGGCGCGGACGTGCAGTGGATGGTGAACGGCGGTTCAGGTGAGCGCCAAGCGATGGGCGGGGACGTGGACGAGCTGAGTGTGGCGGAGGGGCTGGCGAAAGGCCCAAGTGTGGGTGAGCGGCGGCCAGCGGGCGGAGGCGTGGACGAGTTGGACACGGCAGAGTGGTGTGCGGCAGGCGCGAGAACGGGTGAGCGGCGGCCGGCGGGCGGAGGCGCAGGCTTCGGGAGCTCTCTTGGTGCGGCGGGGACAGTGACCGGCACGAGTGCGGTAACGCTTGCGCTGGAGCCCCCCACGCCCCTGGCCGCCCTTGGGCAACATGACCCTCCTGCACCCTCACCGGAGGCGGGGGCCATTCCACCGGAGGCCCCTGCGATCCCCGGACAGCGACAAGTGGACTGGCCGATGTGGCAAGCGTTGCACGGCCCGGGAGACCCGACGGAGGTGGTGGCGAGGGCACGCTGCGCGGCAGCCAACTCGACCTCACCAGAGCCCAACTGTTGTGCCTCCGGGAACAGGAATGGCTGAACGACGAAGTAATCTCCCTATACCTCGCTGTTCTTCAACACCGTGGAATTGGCCTGCCGGGCTCTCACCCGCGGGTGCACTTCTTCGACGCCCTCTTCCACCGGCACGTGGTCCCCACAACCGATGGGGTGATCGACTGTGCCCGAGTCCAGCAGCGTGTGGCCACGCGCAGGCGTGGGATTGACCGTGGGTATGACGCCTCGAAATGCAAAGTCTTCGTCATGCCGGTCTACTCTCCGAACCACTGGGCACTCGCGGTGCTAGACCTTCGTTCGGGGATCGCCACCTACTTTGACTCAATGCCCTGCGGAGCCAAGGCCCCTGCGTGCCTAGACCACCTGTGCGCGGTGGTGGCCCTGATGCTCGCGGAGCCCGTCATAACGTCAAAGATAACATTTGGCATATAGGTTCGCCTCACCTACTAAACAGGAAACATGTAAATGCCTATCTCAAACGACACCTTTCATTCAGCTCACTGGAAGTTAAGAAAATCACGAAATCCAGCACAGATGATCACATGACCTGCTGGGATATCCTTCTACAACCCCATATGCCTGCTAAATTCTGGAACCTGTACGGATCTGAGATGCATTCGGAAAACATAGACTGCACAACCCATTTATTCCAATACGCTACAGGCTGGGTGTCTTACACTGGAAGACTACACAGCACACTCGAAATGGAAAATGGTTCGAAAGCAGCTAGAAACGGCGGCACTGGCCTCAAGGAAATGCACCCTGACGCGACATGGGATACCCTGCACAAATTAGCACATCAGGCGGCAAGTGACGCTTTTGGCACCAAGCAAGAATCTGAACAAAACTGGGAGGTCCGAAAAACCATCAGCAGTATCTAATTATATATACAAATGGCTAAACACAGTACGCCGCACCATCAAATATTTGGACACAAAAACACATGTTAGTAACATTCCAAAGCAAGCCAAAAAGACTGCCCGCACACTACCGTTTGCCTCACTCCAACCCAAACACAATGAAGCAGCAGCTACATGGAGATTACGATTGCATGAAAATTATGTAATAATCAGAAATGCTTTTCAAAAAAGCAGAGACACAGACATTGAACGACGCAAACTTCGAGAAAAGGAAGCCTTGCAGCATCTCTTCTCAACTAACCTTTCGAGGTTTCTAGACACAGTCATGGGAAAGATGAAACCTACTGAAAAAGGTGCAGCCGCAACCCCAGGTAGTGATGGAAAGATACCTGAGACAAAATCAGAAAGACTAAACACAACACTAGATGAGTACAAAAATGAAAAAATATTTTCTACTAACCCGAGTGAGCCAGATGAACTTCCACAGTGGCTCACTCAGGTCATTTTCAGTCCTAGTCGAGTTCGCCCCATGAGGCGAACCTGAAAATGTTTTTCTGAAAAATAATAATATGATATAATATTTTATGAAGGTTTTTCGAAGCTGGAGGAAGATAAAAACGAAGGTAAAAGCGCGCTGTTTTTTACGGCGTGATTTGCGCCTTCCTGTTTCGTTAGATATGCCTAAACCCTATTCACAGTGTGTTCTTCCTGCAAAATTCTTTTATGATTGTCTTTCGCTGACCCGTGTCTTGGCCTAAAGAGTTAAACTCTGCGGGCAGGATACGTAAAATAAGCCTGGTGAAGTGAGCAAAGAGCTCTGCTCTGCGCTCGCGAGGAACCAAAAACCTTTCGCAAATACGAACATCGGAAAAAAGAAAATAAAAAACAGAGCGTACAAGAGATTGGGCGAAAAGATTCTTTTAATCTTTCCTTTGGCGTTTGTTTTCATAACGTGCTCAGCAGATATGGAGGACGAAGGGGAGCGTCAGCTAGGACAAGCTTGGGACAAAGCCGCGACTCTGGAAGAAATAAAAAAGCGCAGCAGCGAAATCAAGAACAAATTCACTGAGTGGGAGTCATCAGGCCTCGACAAGATCGAAATAGGCTCCTGCCTGTACACTGAATTCTTCAAGGCAGTAAAGGAGGACCTGGGGAGTGAGGTAGAAGTAAACGTCACTGTTTACTTTGGCGATCTCGAACTACGAAACAGAGTTCTCCTAACGACCACAATCTTCAAAGTAAGTAACTGTAATTTCCCTCTCCCTTGTAAGAAAGACACTGTGGCAAGCATTATGTCAGCATTTGTTTTTTCACGTGCGCATTGTTCCTGCGGAACGAAGCATTGTAATACTCTGTCGCAAGCTAACCATAAAAACGTTGTGACACCTGCATTTTCCCGCAGACATTCTTGTAAAATAGCATTGCTAACGCACCGGAAATTTATGATAGCACCTGTCTTTTCACGAGCGCATTGTTTCTGCGGAAAGAAACATTTTAAAACCCTGACACAAGCTGACTCTAAAAACGTTGTGACTCCTACAGTTTTCCGCAGATATTCCAGTAAAATAGCATCGCTAACGCACCGGAAAATTTGTATGCAGCACTGTTGTGCCCGGAGGCACAGCGTGAGCCGATATGCCTATGCGTCCGTATGTGTGTCATCGGGAGTAATCTGGGATTGGCACGATGACAGTGAAATTGGGCTTGAAATCACGATGAGAATGAGTACCAGATGTCCGGGGTATGACACTATGACACTATGACACTATGACACTATAGTAGTATGACAGTACTGTGGGGTGGTCATCGTGGCACTCAGTCAGACCCTCGAAGAATGGTCAGATTCGCATCGGGATCGGAAAGACAATGAAATCGAATATCAGATGTCGGGGCTATGACAGTATGGCACTATGACACTATGACACTATGATAGTATGACAGTACAGTAGTATGACAGTACTGTGTGGCAGTCATCGTGTCAGTCTGTCGATATAACATCTGAATCGAGAATGACGAATCGGAATTAGAAATGAGATCGGATCGGGAATTGAACGTTGAGCCGAAGTGTGACATCGGCTGCCGGGTGGTTGACCCTGCAACCTGAGTGACGAGTGAATAGCCAAAAGAGCCTCATTCAGAGGGGGTTGTTTAGACATCTCCCGCTACGACCCTGCCGAGGAACTGCCATTCTCGTTATTCTTTTTTGAGGTCCCTATTTTAGGTGATATCCGCAGTCACATTAGAAGAATTCGACGTCTCTCACACTATCATAATTGGAGAACTCTACAGTCTCAAGGGAAGTACTTGAGGATGCTCAACGAGAATAACATCACCCCCACTAAAGATATTTCCAAAATAACACCTAAAGCTTTCACTGCTTCTGGAAGCAGAGAACTCCTGGGCCTCCAAGCCTCTCCAGCACGATTATCTAAACTGGGGAAAATCGAGACTGAAAACTGCCCCTACTGCCAACAGAATACAAGATTAAACCACTCCTCAAAAAACTTTCAAGAATTTGTAGGCAACACCGCACCAAAAATAGGCGAGATGTGTTTCTGTTAAACACCACCACCACCTTAAACACTGACCCACATACAGTTGACATCTCGAGCAATGAAACCATGACAGAAACAGAAGCCGTGCAACAGTCAAACGATTTTCTTCAAACCCTCTTGCAATAATTTTCAAAAGTCCTGCATTATAAGATGGTTTGGGAGCTGACGCCCCAACGAGACCCCAAGGGGAGGGGCCGTCCCCCCCCTCCCCTCCCCCGCCACCCCCCCTCTCCCCCGCCCACCCTGGCCACCTTCCTCAACGTCTCCAAAAACCCCCTTAATTTTTCGACTTCCCTCCCCACCGCTCAGATTCAGCCACCCCTCCACCCACCCGGCCATGGCTGCTTCTCCATCTTCTAGAGTTTTTTATTGCCTAGCACTTAGCTTTTTCTCTAGATGTCACCCTGCTGAAAAGCGGGCTGAGCCCTTTTTATTGGCGCGCTATAGCAGAGGGAGTAGCCCCTGGTGTTTTCACTAGCCTGCTTTGCAGGGATACCGTACTGGAATATCCCGGTTCAAGATATCAGACAGTCGGTGAACCAATATAGATAAACTCCTATAAGAAATAAACCCTAAGCTAGATATGCCCGGAACGGTCACGGAGTCGGAACGGTCTCGAGTCTAGCTACCTGTGACACTCGGTGTGTCACAACACAGGCTTACGGATCAGTCACGGTCCAGTGTTGGCTACCTAGGAATCTGTCATAGGGGCCTGCACCGGGACTCCCGGTCAGGGCTGCCTATACAGATTTCAGCACACCACCCCAGCACTGTGGGTGGTGACTGACAGGTAAGTCAGAGAAGTTAAGACAAGTTAGGGTAGGAGTTAGGGTGACAAACCTAACTGCTAATTCAACTGTGCTATTCTGATACACAAATTGAAACCCTCTAGCCGGCACAAGAGCAGAAACATACAGGCACTCAGGTCCTGCTAAACTACTGAAAAGCACTGTGGCAGCAAACCAGATTGAAGATTGTAGATGTCAAAGTAAAGCATAAACCAAATTGAAGACCATGTTGAGGTCAAAGCACATCTCAGTACACCACCATAGTGGTGCACTGCCAGAGCCAGAAGGAAAGCTACTCGGGGTCAAAGTCCAGAGGGGCACCGCCACCACAATGTTCACGGTAGTAGCCTGCAGCACTGCTCTCCCGTGGGTCAGGCGGCCGGTGAACCACCGTCGCAGCACCCAAGGAGTGCAGTACTGCATCCAGAGTGACGGGGTCCAGCTCGGATATACCAGTGTAGATGCATAAATCCCCCCTGCACAGCACAGGCTGCGGTGCAGCCCGACCCGATACCTGCACAGAGTCGATATCATTGGCCGCCGTGTAGGCGGCAGCCCCCACACCCATGATCGAGATGAAAAGAATGAGGGAGATAAAATAAGGAAACCCCCACGGGCCCGCGTGTGCGGGGAAGCCCCATGGCGGCTTGCCACATCCGTAGGTGCGGGAAGCACCACCAGACTCAGGCACGTGGGTTGCGGGCTCTGACGCATGATTGGCCGAGATGGCCGGAGCCCGCGGCTTGACGGCGAAGCTGCCGTCTGCAAAATCCTCGTAGTCGTCGGTGTCGTAGCCGGTCAAGTCAACCGGCGCAACCGCGGCGTGGTTGACAGTTTCCACAACCCCCGCGAATTCACCGCCGGACTTCTCCGTGGTGGTCACCCGCGTCGATTGAAGGGACACGGGCGGGCCGTAGCCGTAGAGCTCCAGGAGCTCTTGCTCATTCTCCAAGACAGGCATAGCAGGGGCCGGCACGGCGGATGCCGATGCCGCCGCACCACCTGCCGGAACCTGCTCCTCTGGTGTGATACCTGCGCTTGCAGTGTCACACACCAGAGCCGAAGCCTGCGTCGCAATGCCCCCAGGCGGCGGGAAAGAGGCGTGAGTGTAATGTACCTTAGGCTCTACCGCCGCGTTGACCTCCGCCGCGAGGTCGTCCAGCCGCTGCAGGATGTCGTCACCGGACGTCTCCGCCACCGGTGTCACCGCGTCAACGGAGAAGCCGTAGGCCGACACGTCGATGCCTCCCACAACGCCCCCGCACAGCACCGCCGGCGGACCGTACACCGTCGCCGCGCGGGCAAAGGCCTCAGCTCCATCATCCGCCGCCTCCTGAAAGACAGCACACATGGCGAGGGCATGCACGCCCTCCGCATCCTCGTCGTCGATGGGGATACAGAAAGCCGCGGCCGAGGTGGGGGAATGTTGGCGACCGCCAAGCGGGCAGTCGCGGTAGAAATGATAAAGGTCCTTACCAGTCTTCTTGCAGCGGGTACACAACGGCTTAGCCCGCTGCTCGTCACGATCGTAGCCCACCGCCGGTGGGGATTGGACCCCCATGCGGAAGCCCCGCGGTGACTGCCCGCGCTGCTGCTGCCGGCGCTGCCCGTGCTGCCGCTGCGGCGGATCCCGCTGCTGAGCCTGCACCACCGGCGGAGCCGCCCCGCACTGCCGATGTACCAGCTCGGTCAACTCTTTGATCTTGTCCAGTAGTACCTGGTGCTCGCTGCTGGTGAGCAGAGCCGACGCGCCACCACCTGCGGGCTTGGCCACGACGGCCTTCGCAACGTCCGCCACCCTGCGCCCACGCCTGATAAATCTCTACAACCAGAGAGCGCAGAGCACCGAGGGAAACCGCCGCGAGATCGGCCACCATGGGGTAACGCACCTTGACCGCGGCGTAGAACACCGGGTCAAGCAGGCTGTAGAGGCTGAGCTTCCTGGTGGTGGCCTCGGTGGGGGTCCAGTCGGCGGCCTTGTTATCCCGCACCAAACGTTGTTCCCGAGCCAAAATCGGCTGCGGGTCAACGTTCGCGGGATAACTAAGCGCGGCATGCTCCTGCTGGAAGGACTCTCGCAACGCCACTGGTACGCTGCGCTTCACGATGTCCACCAGCGCGCGCCGTCCATCTCGGTCGGCAGACGCGTCCGTACCCGTAAGCCAGACGCGGGCGTTGCTGTGCTTCTCGATGATAAGCCCAAGCACGTCGTACAGCAGGGCGTTCACCTTGCCCACCACCAGAGCCTGGGGGTCGTCAAGGTCGAACGAGACGAGGTCTAGCCCAGCGGACTCAAACTCCGTACGTAGCTGAACCACCACATCGGAGAGGAGACCCGCGTCAGTAGTGCCGCTGAAATAATACTTCTTGTCGCCAAGGATATCCTCGCGGATACCCTTGGCCCATGTCCGATGGAGCCGCCCCTTGTAGACCTCGTCCACAAGCTTGGACTGCTCCTGCAGGTACTCCCTCGTCGCAACGTCGGCGTCGGTGTTGGAAGTAGGGTCGGGGTTCGTAACAGCCGGTGATCTAGCCGTCGGCGTGTTGCGAACCGCGTCAGTGAGCCTCAGCGAGGCGTCGATGTCGGAGTCCCTCGTGAGGGACCGTTTCGCTCGTGTGGAAACACCCATAACTCTGAAAGCCTGATGGGAGGTGGTACGCCGGGGCACGTTCGGGTAATGTCGTGGGGAAGATGCGACGCCACAGTTACGGAAAGAGAGGTAGAGCCATGCGAGCGAGGGGCACTGGAAGACGTCGTCGAAGTCGAAGGTGCTATAGCCACCAGCCCAAAAATCGGTAGCAAGCGGGATCAAGGCAAGCGTAATACCGTAAATGAACATTGCGTCGACTAGGCCCGGTCCAGGTCGAATCCCCATAGCTGCGGCTCAAGGCGCTCACCGCAAACCGCTCATCTCAAATTTCCCGTGCGTACCCAAACGCGCCGTCGCGCACCACCTCTCAAAGCGGCTGTTTTAGCCAATCATGGCCAAATTAGCTGTGGAAAAATAGCTTGGAATGGGTCCACGACCTACTGGAATATCCCGGTTCAAGATATCAGACAGTCGGTGAACCAATATAGATAAACTCCTATAAGAAATAAACCCTAAGCTAGATATGCCCGGAACGGTCACGGAGTCGGAACGGTCTCGAGTATAGCTACCTGTGACACTCGGTGTGTCACGGCACATGCTTACGGATCAGTCACGGTCCAGTGTTGGCTACCTAGGAATCTGTCATAGGGGCTTGCACCGGGACTCCCGGTCAGGGCTTGTTGGATATACCCCTAGGACTCAGGATATATACACTCAGTGATAGGTTTTCTCAGAATGTGATAAAGTTGATAAGTTAACCCGATATAACGGGCATAAACAGTTAGGGTTCGGGTTCGGGTGACAGTCATACACACTACTGTAGGAAGAGTCACAAAGCAAGCGGTGTGACTGTTCCAGCACACCACCTAGTGTGGTGACTGGTTAGCCGAAGGTGAAACCCGTGAACAAACACCATCTACAGCGGTGGAAATTGGGCTCTAAGGGAAGGCCTGTCCTTTCTGGCAGGGCGGTTCCCAGTCAAGAGTTGTAAATCTGAAACCGGTCCGTGATCGGACCCCTCTGCACATACAGTTACGGTCAATCTCACTGTGCAGGAGCGGCATGATTAACTTGCTAGCCACTAGTTGGCGGTGGCACTGCTGTGCCAGCCCGCAGCACAGCCATGGTGTCGTGAATTGGAGTTGTCGATGCCGTGTTTGAATCATTCGTAGAGCCAGAAAAGGAATCTGAATTTCGTCGATCGTCGTGCACAGCCGCATGGTCCCCAGAGCTCTGCTCCTCGTCATCAGACGAGTACGGCGGTGGCGGGTAAGGTGGTGACTGTGGAACATAATCAGGGTCGGGATTATACAGCCATGGCGGCCGCGGGACATTGCGGAGAGTGTGGAACCCCTGTCGCAGCTCCCGATACCGCGTCTGCCGATGCGGCGGGATAGCAGCCGGCGCCGCAAAAGTGAATGCAGGCTCGTTGTCGTTTGTCTCAGCAGCACCACCGACCTCCAGGCCGGTGTGGTCCGGTGCACATGCCTCGCCAGGGGCGGCAGCTGTGAGTGGCGCCGCGGTGGCGCATACACAAAAGAACGCACAAAGCATTACCGCAATCGCCGAAGAGCGGGCAAACCCCCAAGGCGGTGCACCGCATCCCGGACGAGATGCTGTAGGGCGCGGGACCGCATCCTCACCGTAAATAGAGTCACACCCAGCTGCAGAGTCGTCTACGTCGCCGTCGCAAGAGTCGGTCTCCGACTCGGCGTGCATGTACCGCATCGCGAAGTCTTTGCCCTCAGCCGTGATCGAGAGTCCCCCCATCCGCGCGATCTTGTCCGCAAAGCAGAGGTCGGGCTCGTGCGCGTGCATGGGGTCCACCGGCATCATGTCACCGGCGTCGGACGCCTCCGACTCGTCCGGGTAAACATGCGTGATTGCCGGCGGCGGTGGTGCCGGCGGTGCGTCCTCGCGGACATGCGTGCAAGCGGCAGCCGAGATCCCGCTCT
Organism: Cymbomonas tetramitiformis; assembly: GCA_001247695.2. NCBI lineage: Eukaryota > Viridiplantae > Chlorophyta > Pyramimonadophyceae > Pyramimonadales > Pyramimonadaceae > Cymbomonas > Cymbomonas tetramitiformis. Next base: position 15,357 of record LGRX02030496.1, read on the forward strand.
CGACACCACCGACCGTGAAGCCGCCCATGTGGGTGGCAGGCCGGCAGTAGGGCAGGAATTCCTGCAACGCACCGTTTTCCCGCTCCGGCTCGATCCCGAAGGAACACGCCGAAACGCCGTCGAGCATCTCCGGCTTGCCCCCCGCCAGAAGGCAGAGCGCATCGAACCGTTCGCCGTCGTGCTCGTCCATGGCCGTCTGAAACTGCTCCGCCAGCAAGTCGTTCTCGATGTCACCGAGGGAGAAGCTGTGGAAGCTTCCCCCAGCGCCGTGCTTGCCGCCGTTCGGGCAGTCGCGGTGCCAGTGGCGGGCCTCGTCCTTCTTGCACGTTGAATTTTGGCAGAATGGAATGAAGTCGCCGCTGCCTTTGTGGAAAGCAACGCGCTTCCTCACCTGCGACTGCGGCCAGTTTCCCCCCGTCGGGAGGTCACCTGCCGGAAAACGAACACCGGAGCCGCCTCCCCCGTTGCCGATCTTGTTCTTGTCCGCCCGCGGGGTAAAACCCCGCCCGTTGACCTTGTCCGTGAGGACCTTCAGCTGCCGCTTCACGTCGAGGATGATGGCCGTGAGGTCGGACAGCTGCGAGGTGTCGCCGTCAGTGGCCACGGCCGCTGCGGACAGGGCGAACGAGGCAGTGTGCGTACCGGCCGCCACGTGTCGGGCGTAGCACTCGAGGACCCATTGTTGAATGGTAAGAAGGTCCACGGCCGCTCGCTGCTGGTGGGTGAAGAGCCTCGACACCACCGGCGCGTAGAAAGCAGGGTCCAGCGCGGCGAGGAAGAGCTCCTTCACCTCGTCATCGTCGAGGGTGTTGCGCCTCTTGGCGGACCGTAAGGCCGCGTTGAAGTCCGTGATGGACTCGGACGGGTCGGTGTGGGCCTTAAAACGGACGCCAAGGAGGTCCGACGTCCCCTGGAAGGGTGCACCGGAGTCCAGCAGACGCCTTGCGAGCTCCAGCAGGGCCCGCTTGCCGTCCAGAGGGTGCAAGGTCGCAGATGCCTCGAGCCAGTCACCCGCTGGAGAGGCGGGAGACACGATGAGCTCGAGAGTTGAGAAGAGGAGCTTGTTGGCCTCGGGTCGCACGGCCAACGTGGAGTCCTCCAAGTCGAACATAGGGGCAAACAGCGCGTCCTCGGCCTCGAATGCCTCCTGGAGAGCAGGCACCAGCTTGGAGAGGAGCACCTGAGCGTTTGACTCCGTACCCGTAAATCGGTCATGCTTGTCGGGAAAGCACTTCCGGATGACGTGCTTCGCCACGCTCTCGTCGAAGCGCTCACGCGTGAGCGAGCGAACACCCGCCAAGAAAACGGCTTGTGCGGAGTTCGCAGCTGGAGCACCAGCGGGTGCCGGCGTAGCCGGCGTGACGGAATTACGTGCGGCAGCGGAGTCGAAAATCGTAGCTAGTGAGCGTCGGCGTGACGCCATACTGGAGGTCAATCTAGTCGCAACCATGATGTAGAAGACTATAGAGACGAAGTGAAGGTAAATGGGGCGAGGTGCGGAAGGAGCGGCGGCCAAAAGTCGTGAGGCGGTTGTCGAGGAAAAGAAGGAAAGCTGCGGCGTAAAAGATTCCCCAAACGTGCATGTGGATCTAACAACGCGGCCAAGGAACTTGGTGTCGGATCCGACCAAAATTCCAACGTCTACCAACGCGTAGTACGGGAAAATCAAGCAGCCACGAGCCCGAGCTCTCCGTAAGTCCAATCAACCAGCCGCGTAACTAGGCCATACCGCTCCGCCGCGCCTCTAGAGGAGCCCCTCACTCCATCTCAAACGTCGGTGTTTAGCCTGACATGGCCAAACTACGCAGTGTCTAAAAAAAGAGTGCGTGGGGCCAAACCTGTTGGATATACCCCTAGGACTCAGGATATATACACTCAGTGATAGGTTTTCTCAGAATGTGATAAAGTTGATAAGTTAACCCGATATAACGGGCATAAACAGTTAGGGTTCGGGTTCGGGTGACAGTCATACACACTACTATAGGAAGAGTCACAAAGCAAGCGGTGTGACTGTTCCAGCAGGGCTGCCTATACAGATTTCAGGCTGACTACGCACTCAAAGCCATCGAAACAGTTCCAGCCATTCACGATGTTGGACGCGTTGTCAGAGACAGTGCAGTGCACAGAGCCAACCACGGTGTCCACCTTCTCATTCTCGTCGAATTCCCCTATCCCAATTTTAGCACAGGCAACCTTGGTCGCTATCTCGAGCTCATAGCCAGTGTGACGAACTGCTGAGAACGGTATGGCGCTGACCAATCTCTCTTTAAGGTTGAACTCGACGTCAATGTAGTACACCAAAACCCCAAAGATAGCTATCCCACCTTCAGACCATATGTCCCCACTCACACTGCAAAGAATACCTTCTGTTAGTAAGGTCTTGATCTCTGACATGACGTGAATTTGGCCCTCAGCAGAGAGGGCACAAACCTGATCTAGTACCAGCTGATATGTTGGAGGGCGATACGCATCCTTGAAGATCTCGTGGAAAATGGCTCGAAACTCGGTATCTCGCTCAGGCAAGGTTAGAGGGCGCCCCTTTTTTACAAGCCACAAAGCGATGCGACGATGGATTCGCTCACGCTGCTCACTGGAGGGTTGGGGCAAAATGGCTGCAAGACTCCCACGGCGTGGCTGGTCCTTAGAAGAGGCCTCATGCTCTTCCAGAATATCGTCAACCACCACATTCTTGTGACAGGTGACGAGATGCGCCCGTAAATTGGAAGTATTCCCGCAATATTCCTTTGCAGCACCATCAGGCCCACAGTGCTTGCAGCGATAGTGCGTGATTTTGGTGCCCTCCATCTTGACATCGAAGTGCTTCCAGTACTTCGCACGCAACTTCTCGCTGGCGGCCTGAAAATCATCGCTTGCACCTGGAATATCGATGTGAACGAAACTTGCTCATGATTTGGGGAACGAGTACGTACGTATCAAAAGCATTCGAGTACGTATTAATAGACTAACAAACGAACGAAGGATTGAGAAAATATACCCGATTGCTGAGAATTGTCAGCGTCAGAAATGGCCGCTTTCCTTGTTGTAGCTTGCTACGCGATCTCATCCTGCTTGCGTTTGAGATCTTGTCGAAAAGCCTCGATTACGGCTTCGTGACCTGGTAAATTGGCGAGTGGCTCCCAGGTGTCCGAGTTGGGGCCAAGATCCTCCCATTTTATTAGAAACTGCGGCTCGCCATACTTTGAACGCTCTGCCAAAATCTCCTCTACAACATATTCTATATCGTCGCTGCCGTGAAGGTCAAAGGCATGCAGTTGCGTTCGTTTCACTGGACCCTTCCCCTGGCAAAGCAGTACATCTTCTGCGGCCCGTAATGGGCGCTTGCCACGACCGCGTTTGCCCATGATGGAAAATTGGAAATGAGGATTATGTGCTGGTCAGCGGTCACTAGGCCCATTACAAAGATTACATATGCGTATCCTACGAGACCGACCATAAGAGGTAGGGAGAAAGGACCAATCATGGGAAACGAAACGGCAATCGCAGAATCGATGGGGGGGGGGATTGGGGGTGGATAAATGTTTAAATGACCAATAATGGGCAGCAAAACAGCTATCTCGGGATCGAAGCAAAAATTTGCCACCCTGTCAACGCTCCCGTTCAATATATCAATATATCGATATGGCGATTTCTCGCCGTCATATCGATCAATATCAATATTTGCCGTCTAGTATTGATCAATATCGATATTTCCATTCACGATATTGATCAATAACGATATTTTCGCCCGTCCGATCGATCAATATTCAATATTTCGATATGCACCAAAAATAATATCAATCGATATCAATATTTCGATATATCGATATATCGATATATCGAAATATCGATACCACGCCTTGGTACGTACGTATCAAAAGCATTCGAGTACGTATTAAAAGACTAACAAACGAACGAAGGATTGAGAAAATATACCCGATTGCTGAGAATTGTCGGCGTCAGAAATGGCCGCTTTCCTTGTTGTAGCTTGCTACGCGATCTCATCCTGCTTGCGTTTGAGATCTTGTCGAAAAGCCTCGATTACGGCTTCGTGACCTGGTAAATTGGCGAGTGGCTCCCAGGTGTCCGAGTTGGGGCCAAGATCCTCCCATTTTATTAGAAACTGCGGCTCGCCATACTTTGAACGCTCTGCCAAAATCTCCTCTACAACATATTCTATATCGTCGCTGCCGTGAAGGTCAAAGGCATGCAGTTGCGTTCGTTTCACTGGACCCTTCCCCTGGCAAAGCAGTACATCTTCTGCGGCCCGTAATGGGCGCTTGCCACGACCGCGTTTGCCCATGATGGAAAATTGGAAATGAGGATTATGTGCTGGTCAGCGGTCACTAGGCCCATTACAAAGATTACATATGCGTATCCTACGAGACCGACCATAAGAGGTAGGGAGAAAGGACCAATCATGGGAAACGAAACGGCAATCGCAGAATCGATGGGGGGGGGATTGGGGGTGGATAAATGTTTAAATGACCAATAATGGGCAGCAAAACAGCTATCTCGGGATCGAAGCAAAAATTTGCCACCCTGTCAACGCTCCCGTTCAATATATCAATATATCGATATGGCGATTTCTCGCCGTCATATCGATCAATATCAATATTTGCCGTCTCAGTATTGATCAATATCGATATTTCCATTCACGATATTGATCAATAACGATATTTTCGCCCGTCCGATCGATCAATATTCAATATTTCGATATGCACCAAAAATAATATCAATCGATATCAATATTTCGATATATCGATATATCGATATATCGATATATCGAAATATCGATACCACGCCTTGATTTCAGCATACCGCACTCTCAGGACTTTGTCCTCTTTGCTAGCGTAAATGTTTTATTGTTTTATTATTTCTTTATTGCAGCTCACGCCCCCCCCCGCCTCCCCCTTGACTTTGCACACGTGTCCTTTGCCGCCCAACCCTCACGTGGAGGTGACCACTTTCTCCCCCCTAAGGGGGGAGCAGTGGCACACCCCAATATCACCCCTCGCCCGGATGTTACTTGCAGTTCAGTATGTGCACACGTGTCACGGCTCCCCCGATCCCTAAAGCGCTGCTGCTGCCTTAGTTCGTAGTTGGAAATTATTATTATGCTTACGGGCTTGGCTCATCTCCGCCCCCGTCCCCCCCTTGCGTTCTGTTATGATTCAACCAATCGGGACGCTTCGCGCCAAAAGCCTGGGCCCCCCGGGAAGCCGGGATCTTGGAAGTCGCAGGAGATGTCCACGTGTCATAATTCCTTGCGAAGTCTCGATCTTGTTTTGTGGCGCCCCGCTCATAAAACGGTATCGACTGCGGATCGTGCACGCTGTGACACGTCGTTCGCGATTTTTATTCCTTTTCATATTCCACGTCAGTCGATTGTCACGACCTCATCGTTTATGCAGAGCAGTCTCCTCTTCGTTTATGTATCAGAAGTTCAGAACATTCAACATACTTGTACCTCGGAGGAGGTGTCACCCTCGACAAATAAAGAGCGAGCAGTAATGTGACAGAGCACATATGTGACTCATATGTGTCGTTACAAAGCGCATCGATCATTGGTTATAATATTCATCGATAGTTCGATACTGAATAATAGGTATAATACCCATATCCGAATATTGTAGTTCATAGTTGATTGGAAGACCTCAGATAAGGCCAGGTGGCATGTGGGAGGTGTGCATCGTCGATCATAGTTCATAGATTCATTTTAAAACTAAATATCTCGAGTATGCAGTATGAGTATCGTGGACATAGGGACTTGGGCAAGCCGGAGGCAGAATTTTATCCTTTATGTTTATCCGGCGGAACGCTGCAATTGGTCACAGCGGCATCGGCGGTATGTGTGTCACCGGTGTCAATATAAATATATAATATGTATCTGTATGCGCAAGCATCCGGTATCCCTCCGGTACCGGACCACCCGACTATTCTACTTACAATGTTACGAATATTTTTGTTCTGAAGAATGAGTTGACCCCTTTCTGAAAGCGTAAACCAATCACAATCAACTTCTTCGCCACCTGAGCCTCGAATGAAAAGCAATAATTCTTGGTATGCGCTTGCTTAATTGTTGTATATTTCCCTGTCCTCTTCAACTATTGGCCTCTTCTCCACGTCATTCAGGAAAAATACAGCATTGGTCTATTGCTTTCCCCCCATATGCCATTCATTGGTCAATCGAGAGCCATCGTTCGCCGGGTGCTTATTCGCTTTTGTTGCTTGAGAACGAACAAAAATTCACGAGTACGAAGCAATATAGTGTGCACCTTACAAAGAATTAAGTAGTTTCTGACCAAATTTGTAAGAGGCAGGAAATATGATCGGTCAGAATTCATTGCGAACTCAAGTTGAATGGGTGGGCTTGCCTTCCGTGCTCCGAGCTTCCGCGGCGCCTTCTAGAACTGGTCCTGGTGCACCGTCTCAACGCCAAGCTTGCATACGACCTTGCTCGCTTGGCAGTGCGACTTCAGCATCAGGTTGGCGGAAACATTTTGGCAACTTGATTGTACCTGGCTATCTTGTTGCCAGATATATGGAGTTTCCCTTGTTGTATCTTCGTACTGGATCTGGCTAATTGAAGTCCCGCCGCATCGTCGCTGATTGCAGAACTTGTGTACGCTTAATGACCTGCTTTTGTTGAGAATAAGTGTTGAATTTTAGGATTATCGAATTCTAAAGCTGATAGTTCTGGTGAACGTCGGAGAAGATCTTCGGTCTCCACACGAGCAGCAAGCGGAAAGATCGCGGTGGGTGAACAGATGTCTTCTTGCTTCTTCTTATAACCTCTAAGACATCTTGCCAACGGTTTCTTTTAGCGCAGCGGTAGACTTTTACGCCTTATTGTATTTCTCCGTATTCAAATTGGTTTACGTTGCGATCCAACATTCCACATGTCCAATTCTCGTCGGCAGCAACTTCTTGGCAGGACTGCAGACTTCAATTAAGGCAGCTTTTCGCCGTACACGTTTTATATTTTTATCATGATCATCCTACTTGCACTTCCATATGAACACCCTGTGCAGTATGCGCTTGCGTGTAAAACTGCTTCTCTGTGGCGATGGTTCCGTACCTTTCTTGTAAGCCCGTTGCGGGTTCCCGGTTTCAATCTGCCGCGTGCGATCCTACCAAGTGCAAGGTCTTCACCTGAACGAAAGTATTAAATACCCGGTGCCGCGCGCCCTGAATGCAAGGAAAAGGCCTTTTTCTCCCGCTTGACCCAAGCGTCTTCACCCACAGCCAAACGCTCCAGTCGCAGATTGCGTCTGTAACCTGCTGAAGTAGCCCTCTGAAGCTTCAGCTTCAACTGCTGACGTTCTCTCAGACTCTCTTCAGTCGTGCGACTCGTCATACAATTGTTTCGGCGCCTAGTGCATATCGAACCCTGATTTTGTTCTCCGTGTTGTTGTTCAGGAGAAGGACGGAGCCAATCTGCTGGTCGGAGACCACATGGCCGCAGCGGTGGTGGGCATACCACCTGGGGTGGATTCGATGCTGATAGAGCGCTTCTCTACGGAGAACGGAGATGAGCTTGAAAACGTCCTGATCGCGTACTCTACCTACGGAACGCTGAATGCTGACGGAAGCAACGGAGTCATTGTCGGACACAGTCTTACTTCAAATTGCGTCGTGCACGAGTGGTGCGGCCTCAGATGATCCTGCCCCTTCAACTTTCCTGCGTGCTACGCGGCCACCGATAAATGTCGACACCGATCAACTACAGGCTTCAGCAGTTCCGTCTGCAAAATACATAACTCCAATCCTATCCCGCTTCTGCAAGTATTTGCACACATTGCCAGCATAGGAGTACTGCTTGATTGCTCTCCTGAGCAGTCGAGGGAATCTTCCCTCAGCGCACAGAATATTTTTCTTTCGAGTTAAACAACAGCCCTGGCCTCGCTGGTAATATATAACGACCTGCGACCCTCGCTCCAGCACAGCTCCCGCGCTCGTGCCTATTCTAGGAGCTCTGACGGCAAACTATGAGGGGGACTTTCCCTTTTGCGACACAATAGTGCGCAAGCCTGCTACGTTCCTCTCTGCGTGCTTGGGTGTCATAGACTCCGGCGGCTCTACGCTAATCTCTGTTCGGTGTCTCAAAGTAAACATACATATTAAATTCTTCGACGGAACAGAATTATATGATGCAGTAGCTCGCGAGCGTCTTTCGTTTGTGGAATCTTGGCGTTGTTCATGACAGGGTGCAAGCTGAAGTTAACGCAGCTTGCTTTTCACTGTTCGACTTTCCTGTCCGCCTTCAAACTATACAGAATCTTTGGCTTGAGAATAGGCATCGCGACCTTTTCCCACTGTATTTCAGTTTTGCTTTTCAAAAAGCGGATACTGGCGGAAACTGCAACGCAAAACAACGGTGTCAGAACTGTTGTGCAATATGAATCTGGTCTGACTCCAACTTTGCTGTCGCCGGTGGCTAACAGGTGGGGAGAAATGATGGGGGAGTGCGTGGAGGACGGCAAGCAATTTGCACTCGACCCAACTACGGACTTCATGGTTTGCGCAAACTACTGCGGCTCACCCTACGGATCAACCTCCCCGGTGACAGAGGTGAGCTCTCACAAGCCTTTCTCAATCCAGAACCTTGGCGCCTCTTTCAAGGTGGTGGATCTCAAGAGATACCCTCTTTTGAGCTCAATCTTCTCTGCTCGACCAAGACCAGGATTTAACGAAGAGGGATGTGGGCCGTCGGGCATTGCAGGATACCCGGACCGGCCAACCTTTCGGGGGCAATTTCCCTCTGTTCACGATGCGTGATCAGGTGAATTTGCAAAAGATTCTGCTCGAGAAGTTGGGCGTGAAGCACCTCACCCTGGCTATTGGCGGGAGCATGGGGTCTATGCTTGCCCTCGAGTGGGTCGCCTCTTACCCGGAGTTCGTCGATCAGGCCGTGCTTATTGCAGGTGACTTTGGAGGGAGTTTCCGCGAGAGCCATAGCAGAAGCAAGCAACTAAACTGATCAGCTGAGGCTCCTTTGCACCTGTCTGTCCTTCTCACCTATGCCTGTACATACAGGCCTACAGATCAAAGTGTCGTGGCAAGGATACCGAGTGCCCAGATGCCTTGTTGACCCCAGCCGCCATCCCTCTACAGGATGACTTGCATCCTTCCTTGTGCCCCTTCTACAGGATGACTTCCATCCTTCCTTGCGCCTTCCTTGTGCCTTCTCAGACGTCAACGAGGGTTCCTCCAGCTTCAGCTGGTGTGGGTGAAGATTTCACACTTGCTTCCGACTAAGGCATCAGCACAGCAATTCAAGCGGTCGCTCGCGTATTACGGGGTGCTGAAGGGGATGCTGCATATGTTCCACAGGATGCGGGAGGCACACGGACTGGGCCATCGGCATGGGAGAGGTGCAACGGCAAGCCATTGCCATGGACAGCAACTACAAGGTGCGCGTTACACGTGCAGTTCTTAGACTGCTTATCCGCTGGATTGATTGCTGTGGCACAGTCCCTGAGGACCTCGGGTGGCTTATTTGTGATCGACGTGCAGGAAGGGCAGTACGAAGACGGGAGCGCGCCGACTCAAGGCCTCGCAGCGGCTAGAATGATGGCCATGCTGTCGTACCGTGCCCCAACATCCGTGGACGAGAAATTCGGCCGCTCCCCAGCCACCGTGAAAGGCGCCTCCGCCTCTAATTCCCCGACCACCGAGTCCGCAACAGCCTCCACCCCAACGGATGCTCCGGCCTTTGCTGTGGAAAGCTACCTTCGCTATCAAGTGCGTCTCATGGCGCTTGTCTCTCCAAGCGCGTGGCTTTTAAGTGTGTCACGTGCCGTCTCGTCTCTCCAAGCGCGTGGCTTTTAAGTGTGTCATGCGCCGTCTCGTCTCTCCAAGCGCGTGGCTTTTAAGCGCGTCTCATGGCGTCTCGTCTCTCCAAGCGCGTGGCTTTTAAGTGTATCACGCGCCATCTCGTCTCTCCAAGCGCGTGGCTTTTAAGTGTGTCATGCGCCGTCTCGTCTCTCCAAGCGCGTGGCTTTTAAGTGTGTCACGCGCCGTCTCGTCTCTCCAAGCGTGTTGTTTTTTTAAGCGCGTCACGTGCCGTCTCGTCTCCCCAAGCGCGTGGCTTTTAGCTTTTGGCTTTTCGGGTGTCTCCGGTTTCAAAGCCTCGGTGCCAAGTGTGCCATGTAGCATCTCATCTCTCCAAGAGCCTCGGTGTGAAGTGCATCATTCGGCATCTTATGTCTCCAAGAGCCTCGTTAGATTATTGTGCCACGTGCCGTTTCATCTCTCCACGAGCCTGGGTTTCAATTGCGCCACGTGCCGTTTCGTCCCTGCAACAGCTTCTTGTATATATTTGTGAAAACCTACTTGTGCAGTCGGATCTAGGCTTGCCTGGGGCTTAGCCCCTCGAGCTCTGTATTAGGGCTGTACTGCCAGGGGTAAATTGAGTGCTGCATCGAGTGCTGCCAGCGAATCACGCGTCCCGGCCTGTGGTTTCACTCGGTGCGCACTTGACCGTGAGGTTTGCCATGGGACCTCAGGGAGAGAAGTTCATTAAGCGCTTTGATGCCAACTGCTACCTGCAGCTCACCCGCACCTTGGACACGCACAACGTGGCCCGGGGAAGGGGTGCGCATTCGCCACCCGACGCCCGCTGTTCACTTTTGCTGTGCGCTACATGATCGTATGGCTGACCCCTGTGGACATGTCTCAGCCAGTGGCCGGAGCTCTCTCGTCCTCTGCTGTGGCTCCTTCACACCTTCTCGCATCACATGCATCACATGCAGCTCCTGCTGTTTGCACGCTCACAGATGTAAGATCCTCAGTGGTTATTGGTCTTGGGCCCTTGCTATGCATCGTGGTAGTCCTCTTTACTCCGCCTCAACAGTCCCCCCTCTCTTCCCAGGGGGACGGCCCGCCCTGCTCTGCTGTGTCGGGAGCTCCGAGGCCCTGGTGCACAGGGTCCTCCGGGAAGCTCTAAGGGCGAACCCTCCAAATTCAGTCTGAAGCAACCAAATCGCCACGTGTCAGTTTGAGGAGCGTATTTCGGTGCGGGTGCTGTGGGTGCGTGTTGGGCCAGGGGAGTATGACGAGGTGCTTGGATCCGTAGACCATCGCGCGCTGGTCGTCGGGATCGACTCGGACATGCTGTACCCTCTTAAGGTACACCCGCCTGTTCTGCTGCCTCGCCTCGGGGGCCCGCTTGCTGCCGAGCTGCGAGCCCGTTACAAACCGCAGGCTTGCGTGATCTGAGAGCATTTGACAGCGTCTCCACCAATGCTTTGCCTTGCCGCACAGGGTGTAACGGGTTGAAAGAGGAAGGGGCGGATGCGTCACAATACACAGCTGCAAGAGGAGCTGGCCGCGTACATGCCAAATGCTCAGCTGCACACCATCAGGTGAGTTCTCGAGCCGGCCGCCTGCATGTCATCTTGCCACGCCATGCGCCAGATGCTACTCCTGGGAACTGCCATCTGGCACCACCACGGAGGTGTGCATGCTGGCGGCGTGGTTGAGGCTGGTGGCGTGAGGGCAAGTGTAGCTTCCATGAACCCTAAAACACAATTCTTGTTATGAAACTTGTGTATGCTCCACAGCTTGTGTCATGTCATGTCATGTTCTGACCGCCGTATAGGGTTTTCCGCTGCATTGGGTTTCCTGGCTGTGGCTGAACGGGCATGAAGAGGCCTGGGATACTATGACCATGCTGATAATGACGGCCAGGAGTCTGCCGCTCATGCGACAGTTATGCATGTGAACCGTAGCCATTGCGTTTGACCATTGTCACCGAGGGAGCGATCACTCTTTCGACCTGACACAAACAGATACATGCCACCCTTAGTAGCGTACTGATGAATAATGTACTTAAATGCAGGGACAGTTTGTGTGTTTGTGGGGGAGTCCATGCTGTGTGGTGTGACTGCATTCATGGCATAACCATGGACCAACGGGTCCCATCCATCGACCGTGAGCCACTGGGGGCATGCCAGCAGGGTCCGCTCACTCCGTAACCCAGGGACCAACTATTGTTGGGCGATGATCGGTCACATCGTATCATCTTTCAATGCTGCTTTGCATCTGGGTTGGGAATATGTATGAGTTTGTGGTATCTTGCCACGGCCCCGCTCTGCTCTTGATTTGCTTCTCACATTCACTGGGATGAAGGTGGGCTGGCTTTTGTTAGCCGATCTCACGCCGTTCAGTGTGTGGGGGAGTCGTTGGATCATCGAAATCCACTCGGGATTACTGGGTCTCTGGGCTCTGTCACTGACCAGGGAGGTGCTGTCTGTGCGACAGGAGTCCGCACGGGCACGACAGCTTCTTGATCGAGATTGAGTCGCTAAACGACGTGGTGGCGCGATTTCGCTCAGGCGTGAGCCTCTCCGCCGCCGAAGGGGAGGTGGCAGAGGTGACGCGCCCCCGCTCTTTCCCCTCATGGAGCCCTGCGAGGGGCCACCTCCAGCTCATGCTGGCGAGGGAGGCACTGTGGGGGTTTCCCCTCGTCGCACCAGCAGCACACGGTTCAGTTCACCCGAGGACCGAATGTCCTGAGCGGGCAAGGCGTGGGGCATGTCTGCACAGTTGCTCGGAAGCCTCTCGTCCGCTGCGGATCGAGAGGAGGCCCTGGCGGAGGCGCTGGTGGCGGCGCTTCAGCGCGCGGAATCGGTGCGCTCCCCGAGCGAGCCCTTGCTACTCGGCGATGCTCGCCTCAGGTTGCAGGAGCCAAGCAGTTTTGGCTGAGTGCCCGTAGACCCATCGCTTGCATGGGGCCCTGCGCTGGGTCTGACCCAAGATCTGGTGAATGGTTACCCCCTTAGGCTAATGACGAGGAGACTCAGGTATCAGTCATATTACGTTGGTGAGAGACTACACAGAAAATGATCATGTCGTACGGAGGCTGGCATCTGGTCCATGCTGTCAGATCCGGTGGTCTCAGTATGCCAGGTCATGTTGCACCCAACAATCAGCACCGTATCCCCCATGGCTGACCACGAAAGGTGGGGGGTAACAGGCGGAGGGCGAGACGCAGCGATTGTATGGAAAAATGCAGTCGGTGGAGCGGAAGATGCGCGTACTTCAGAACGGGGATGCTGCGGAGCCTGCCTCCACGCCTCCAGGTCCGATTCTCAATCCTGTAGTGGTGTATCCGAATCGCCGATGTTGTAAAGCACAGTGAGGAACCGCATCCACGGGAGCGGCGGCCCTCTCCCAGTGACCAAGGACTCTAGGCATTGCCAGCTCCATCCTGTGTCTTTCTTCGGTCAAAGCACTGACGCGGCGCACTCTCAGTCTGAGCATACGCATTGCTAATTTTGGAAGCCGCGCCGCTATTTGCCGTGACTTTCCTTGAAGATCTGTGTAATTATATGCGTGTTATGTACGGTGACTCGAAGTTCTTGCCTCTCCTCGGCCATCTTCTGCTCCAGGCCTCTCTCACATTGAAAGCTTCTCTCGATGGGAATCCTCTACTGGAATTGTGCGTGCAAACCTTGAGCCATGAGCTGCTTCATTATCATTGGCCTGAATTTGGTGAGGGGACTGCTGCAGGGGCTGAACAACCAGAACTGTCACGTCTTGAGAAGCGAGTGAGTGAGAGTCGGAACAGGGCTTCTCAGATGCCATGGGGGATGTCCGACCCTCGTATTCCCCAAGTGAAGTCCTACACAACGGGAGACGGGGAGGAGGGTATATGCAAACTTGTGGCCGACGGTCTTTGTATCTTGCCGGCAAACCCTCCACCCATAGACCCTGAGTGTCTCACGCAAGTACCTGTTGTACCTGTCGTGTATGGCGACTTGGAAGGCGGTGATACAACTGCAGGTGGATGGGCTTAGACACTTCAGTTGGTTGCATATGATTCCTTTAATCGTCTTAAGCCATCGACATGCCTGCGCAATTACTAACATGAATGCCCGTCCTCATTTCCCAATTTGGAGTCATCGAGTGGTAGGGCCGTTTCATATGATATGCACTTGGCGATCAGGCGATGTTTGCTTAAAAGAAACTAATAGTGATTGTGGGCTGTGCACCGCTAAAGGCACGGAGTATGCACTGCAAAGCCACTGATAAGAAAGACAGAGCAATGTGCAGTGCTGGCGGGCATGCCGATGTAATCAAAATCTCCTCGCACATGAGGAAAGTGTAACAATAGTGAAAAATTGTAGTTCAGGCTGATGTTCAAACCATTTTTGTAAGTAGAGTGCAAATAAAGATCCTTCCCAACGAGAAAATAGCAAAAAATCATCCGCATGTGTACTGCCCTTCTGATTTCTTGACGTGCAGGGTGATTGCATTTATTGAATCTTCACCTGAGAAAATATATCCCTTCGGTGCTGAAAATGGAATTGTATAGTTGGAATTCGAGGCATTAAAACGGAAAGATTAATTTTAGTATGAGCGCAGACAAATGTCAAATATTGCAGTGTCGCAAACGCGTGCACATGATGGGACAAATGCTGCTAGTCCTGAGCAACCTCAACACTCGCACGTATATATCCAACATGTTCTTAACATACACATGAGTCGGTAATAATCCAGGCATACTCCAACATAGCACACGATCGTTGAGCTACATTTTTTTTGAAATTCTGATATTCTGAAAGCACGTGCCAAGCTCTTATATACAAGCCCAAATTTCTAACATGTAAAAAGATAAAAACAGTAGTATAATATATTCATCAAAAGATCAACAGAATAACCAAAAGTACGAATTATTGTACAAAACTGTGAGCAGAACTGTCTTAGCGGTCTAGCACTGGCATACGAACAGCCACCTAGCACTTGCGAAGGCAAAACAATAATGAGTCCACTAGTCCTGACCTGCGGTCAGAGCTTACTTATATCTCAAGTCATTGTCACATCTGAAAAAACTGTAACAGGCTTCCGCCCTGAAATCTTCATCTGCCAATAGAAAGTCACTATTATATGCCAGCTTTAATAATGCCACCGTTTACCGTCTTCTGACCGACACGTCAGTGGCAACCTTGTAACTTGTAACAAACGCCGGCTTCTCATGGTACCACGCCGGGTTTGTCCAGCTGGTGACACACGTGACAGATATGACAAGTATGATAGGCCTCGCGTAAGATGACTGCTCGAGAGGTGTAGACCTGCCAGAGGAGATATGGTCATTATCTGGTGACCATGAAGTGATAAGAGGATATGACAGTTATTGTTCTGCCACTGACGTGTCAGTCAGAATGTGGTAAACGGTAACATTGTTAAAGCTGGCATGGAATAATGACTTTCCATTGGCTAGATGAAGATTTCAGGGCTAAAGCCCGTTACAGTTTTTGGAGATGTGACAGAGAATTGAGATATAAGTAAGCTCTGACCGTAGGTCGGGACTAGTGGACTCATTATTGTTTTGCTTCGCAAGTGCTAGGTGGCTGTTCGCGTGCCAGTGCTAGAGTGCTAAAACAGTTCTGCTCACAGCTTTGTACAATAATTCGTACTTTTGTTATTATACCGATATTTTGATGAATATATTTTACTGCTGTTTTTATTCTTTTACAAAATAATGATGTCCTGCGCGGAGCGGCTTTTTATTTCAGTGTTAATTCGGAAGTAAATACCCTCTGGCGAGAAGTTAGCAGCAGTTTGTGAGAGCGGATTCGGAAGTCAGGCGACTCCAGGGGCACCCAAGGTGCACTGGCGGACCCTTCTTCTTCCCTAGACTTGGTGGTACTTGCACGGAAAAAGGTTACCAGTGGCGGCGGCAGCGGATCAGCACTGAATTAACTGCTTAGTGAGCGGCTTTCTCTTATCCTGCAATATGCTCAGCTTCACCACCTTGTTCTACAGTGAATCCAGGGGCACCCATGGTGCACTGGCCTAACTGCAGACAGGTTTTCTTCATTAAGAAGCTGATCAGCACGGCATCAGCTTGGGCGGCGGCAGCTACAGAGCGGATCAGCGGTGAATGACCACCTTGATGAGCTATTTTCCAGTGGTCCTTCCAGTTGACCACCTTGTCCGAAGTGAATCCAGGGACACCCCTGGTGTACTGGCCTAACTGAAAGGCAAGTGTGCGACCTGGAAGCTAATTAGCGGCGGCATCTGCTTGGACCTACTAATTAGAAG
Organism: Cymbomonas tetramitiformis; assembly: GCA_001247695.2. NCBI lineage: Eukaryota > Viridiplantae > Chlorophyta > Pyramimonadophyceae > Pyramimonadales > Pyramimonadaceae > Cymbomonas > Cymbomonas tetramitiformis. The sequence continues at coordinate 31,407 of LGRX02030496.1, forward strand.
CGGATCAGCAGTGGGTTGTTACCTGTACGAGTGGACTTACACCCTACTGTTTCCCTGGCAGTTCCACCCTGTCTGACGGCTAATCCAGGGACACCCCTGGTGTACTGGCCTAAGCATGAAGCAGGAGTGAGCTCACAAGAGGAATAGCAGCGACATCAGCCCTGAAGGCAGCAAGTGAGTCGGCTTCATACATACTATCTACTGGTTTGGCAGAGGTATCTGGTGGATTCAGACTTGATTTGAGTACTGGCTCAGCCTGGGGTGCTGTTGGCTATTTTTGGGACTTCTGGGCTCCTTATCATGATGTGTGCGAGAATTCTCTTATCTCTCCTACAGTACTTGGCAACCGGTGAGGCCCTCATAACACCAGTGACCTTCCTAATGAGCAGTGGTGCTGCGAATCCAGGGGTGCTCCGCACTGTGCCAGGGGGCACGATAGACTGCCAATTACCCCCACGGAAGGGGGATCCGATTCAGATTACCGGCATATTGGGAGAAATATTGATAGGGAATCTGAGATCGTGGATGAAGAATGCAAAATCAGTAAATGTTATCTCTCTGGCAGAATCGTGAACGATAGAAATATTATTAGGAACGATTATGACAGAATCAACGGTGTTGGTACAATACCGTGACAGACGACAATAGAGATGACATTTATGGCGGCGCAGGTTGGGGAAAAACAGGGATTCCTGTGACGAGAGAAACTAGCCGAACAGCCTGTGCTATATAGTGATGAAACACGATTCCCTTGGGAGCTTTGTTACAGAATAAAAATGTTTTCGTAACACGGGCCGTATTGCATAATCACCAGTTGTGATATATATCGATTCGTATCCGATTACTCTGAAACTTCGTATATGCATTTGTATGCCCGTGACAAATTGGTATCAGATGTGGCGAGTGCTGCCTTCAATTATGCTATTCGCGCGGGATAACAGCACTCGGCTTTCTTCAGCGTAAGCGACTTCCATGCGCACAGTATGTTCTGGGGGGGAGATGAGCTCTTAGTCATTATTTTCCGTTTGTATATGTCAAACTTATCCATGGAAAAGTATTTTTGACGACTACGAGCCTCTAGAGATCATATATCGTTCAGGACAGGTCCGGCGCTTATTTTCACACTGTGGACGGTCAAACATGTCGTTCATCGGTTTTTGAAAAATATGCTCAGATCGGCAATACAACCCTGCAACGACGTTTAACTATACCTGGACAATATGTATATTGACGGAAATTATCTGGAATGCACGGAAACTCACGGTAGAATGCAGTATGTCGTCTCCTTCAGCTCTTAATACTCAGGGTACGGTATTCGTACGGTGACGTCTAGCAAACGTAAACGGCTTTTCTGGACACAGAATATCATTCTAGTATAGTATTGTTAGCGGTCGGAAACGAAAAACAGCTTCGTGTGTGGCGCACACAAACCCATCCTGCACGGGTCGAGGCTGTCTTCAGACGTTAACGACAACACGGTATTCGTACGGTGACGTCTAGCAAACGTAAACGGCTTTTCTGGACACAGAATATCATTCTAGTATAGTATTCTTAGTGGTCGGAAACGAAAAACAGCTTCGTGTGTGGCGCACACAAACCCATCCTGCACGGGTTGGGACTGTTTTCAACGTAACGACAACCTACTGGGTGGTCCGTTCTGTGTTGACGTTGTATATATATATATCTGGACTCGGGCTATGAGTGGCACAGACGTGTACACTTATAAGACGTCGGCTGGTATATTCAGGGGCACACCACAGACCAATCCTGCTTATCAAGCCAATGCCGAGATACCTTATCTCGGTTATGGTGCGCCCTCTGGAGCACACTATATGCAACACGGACAGCACACCTCAGCCGTCGGTTCGTCAGGAGTATATATTGGGTTACCTCCGGTAAGCCATTATCCTCACCACCTGCCGGCAGCTTCCCTTGGCACACCGACGGGAGCACAGCCAGTGGCACCATATTCTCAACCTGCTGTTGATCCTGCTGCTGCTGCGCCTTTTTGGGCGCATTCTGAAGCAGGGCACGTTGCACCATCGTCCGGATATCCTGGAGCAGCAGTTTCGGGCGCAGGCATGGGAGCTGCTACTGCCGAACGGTATGTTCGGCAGCCTACAACGGGGCAATATGGTGCGCAGTTCTCTGATCCTGCTGCCTTCGCAGTCCCTATGTATAGGGCATCACCAATGGCAGCAGCTAACTTCCTCCCAGCTGCTGCACCCGGCAGTTTATATCCAGGAGGGCCAATACCACCACCGTGGACAGCGGATCAGCCGGTGCAGTATATGACACCATCGGCTGCACCCACCGATGCAGCGGCGCCATTACCCTTACACACCTGGACTGGACATTACCCTTTCAGGAATGTTCAATTCCCAACACCCTATCAGGGTGAAGGCTGGTACACACAGGGCCGACCTCCTTATGGGAACCCGCTGCCTATGCGTGTGGAGTGGGAACACTCACCGTCGTTGCGGCTGGGCGAGGTGCATGCGCACACATTATCTGCGCGTACAACTGATGGCGGAAACGCTACAGATAGTATGCGTGTGGACGGAATGCCGGGGCTGGGCGAGGTGCGTGCGCACACATTATCTGCGCGTACAACTGATGGCGGAAACGCTACAGATAGTATGCGTGTGGACGGAATGCCGGGGCTGGGCGAGGTGCGTGCGCACACATTATCTACGCGTACAACTGATGACGGAAACGCTACAGATAGTGTGCGTGCTGACGGGATGCCGGGAGCAGATGGTGGATCAGCTGCAGCGGAGGAGGACATGAAGGATGCGTCAGCAGTGCGTGCGTCGGAGCTGGGCAACGCCACCTCAGGCGTCTTTATGGTATCAGCTTCGGAGGCGTCCGAGATCAGCGAGGTCCGTTCTGGTGTACCGATGTCACCGCCCGATGTGGAGTCTGATGGGGAAGTTGGACAGCGAGGGCGCACCGAGGTGTTCTACGCGACGCAGTACCCGGACAACGACAGCAATGAATCGTATGCACTGCCGCGTGAGGATGGACATCCTCCACTCAGACGCCGACGTTCGAGGGCTGCATTGGGACCCTACAGCTGGAACCGTCACGATCTTCCTTATCGACATGACTCGAATTCACCGTCGTCATCGAATTCTGAAATGTCGGAGAGATCCAGAGCAAGGAGGGACGCCAAAGCGAGGAAGCGCAGGCTGGCGGAACGCGCAGGTTCGGGCTCGGGCAGTGATCACAGTGTGGCTGGGTCACAGGGGGTGGCGGACCTTACCCAGACCATCAGCGACGCAGTGGTTGCTAAGTTGCAGCAGCTACACTCTGAAAACGCTGGTGGAGAATCTTCTGCTGAAGTATCTCTAGGTCAGACGCCAGGAGCGACGCAGAGCTCGCAATCCTTATCCATACCCGCGGTGGTGGCTAAGACGCAGCAGCCACAGCCTGGAAACGCTGATGGAGAACCTTCTGCCGAAGTATCTCTAGGTCAGACGCCAGGAGCGACGCGGACATCGCAACCACCTCCCTCACCTGAGGATAGCTTGTCGCAGATCGCCAGAGTTGAGGAGGCCAGGCGCAAGTCCTCTGAGGGGCTCACGATGGAGGAGGCGATCAAGCTGGGCTTTCTAACTGTGGAGTTTCCCCCGATGAAGGATGACATGAGCAAGCCACAGGGGCTCTCGATGGAGTTGGCGACCAAGCTGGGTTTCCTGAGTGAGTCGCACCATGCGGCTGTGGTAACTGAGATGGTGGGAGCCTCGAATCAGGTGTGTGACTCGACTAACCCTAAATCGGGGACGCAGCGGGCGGAAGGACGTGTGGCCAAGGTCTCGTTCGAGATGGACAACCATGCAGATCCTCCTCCTAGTAGAAGACCTTACCAGATGTCGGTGGAGGAGCTTCGAAAATTGCGTGAGAGTATTGACCCTGTACATTCTGACTCACAATCAGGTGTAGCATGTCGACAGTTGGCCAGGATGCGGCGGTCTTCCCTCGACACCATCGTCATTGATGGAAGTGATTCCTCTCCAGCGGTGGCGAATGACAGCATTGGGACTGAGGAGGAGCAATGGCGGCGTATCTCGAAGGAGAAGTGGAAGGCAGTGGATCGCAAGAAGGCGTACGATGGGGCGCCACGTAAGTCAACTGGCGGGATGGGAGCGACTAGTGCACACTCACCACCTAGGAGATCAGCGGAGGGCGGAGGTCCCAGTGGCGTTCCCCCAGACGGTGGAGCAGAAGAAGGAGAAGATGATGAAGACCAATCTGAACCTCCTCGTCGACCTCCTTCTGGACCCCCACACTATCCTCCTGGCGGTTACAGTGGATCGCACCGAGGAAGGGCGATGCTAGTCACTGCGGAGGGGTTGAGCCTGTGGACGCCTACGCCTCCTGGGTATTCAGAATTCCAGTTTGACATGCCCACGGCTACTGGATTGGCATCCACGGGACCCTTCGGCGTCAACCTCTTCTACAAGGCCCTGACGTTGATCGGTATGCCCCTCACGGAGTACATCTCCGCTGGGGGGTTGGTAACTGGTTCCCCCGCCTTACTTCTATCCCCCGCTGTCCCCACCTATGTCATGATGGTGAACAAGGATGCGGTGGACACGGTGTTACACGAGTATCACCGCAGTCCTGGAGGAAGGGGGGTGGTGTCACCAAGCTGGATGGAAATCCCAGACTGGCCTCTCGAAGAGCAGATCTCCATGCTGGATCGAGATTGCCTGGCAGCTTGGTTCGAGGTGCAGCAAAGTCAGTGGTACGTGGACGAGTGCCGGAGAGAGAGAAACCCACCGGCTTTGGAAGCTCCTGCGACGCCTCCCTCCTCTTCGGCCGCGCCATCCTCGTCAATGGTCGGGGCGCCATCACTATCAGTGGCCCTGACCAATACGCCTATACCTAATGACCCGATGGTAACGCGTATTCCAGTGGCCACCGCGAACACTTCGACGTCCTTATCGGCAGTGATCCCACAAGCGGGAGGCTCATCTGTACCCTATGGAGTACCACCTGCTGGACTTCCTCCTGCCCTTGCTGCCCCACCTGGACTATCAAACATTGGAGTCCCACCTGGTCTCGCTGTTCAATCTGGGATCAGCGCGGTTGCAGCGGGAACTTCTGCAGGAGGTCCTGGACATCCCCTGCATTCAGGACCGCATGCGCCGCAACACCGGAGTCCCCATTTCGCAGGATCGGTTGCGCCACCTCCTCACGCTCGTCCAGGCCTTTCTCCTCACGCCCAGGTCTTCAACCCTCGTCCTCCTGGACAAGGAGAACACGACCCTGGCGACAAGGCGGCCTATCTGGAGAGTAAGGTGCAGAGCAACATCGATCGCCTCGTCGAAAAGCTGACCCGCTTCCCTTCCGCGGACAAGCTGAGTAAAGAGAAGGCCATCTCTGAGTTGGAGACCTTTGCGCGGAACCTGCACAAGCTCCTCAACGAGAAGGTGGTACTGAGGGCGTTTTCTCAGGCGAGCTGTTATGCGGGAGAGGGCCGTCAATCTTCGGTCTCCGAGGTGCTATGGACCGTGACAGAAACTGCATTGGGCACGGAGCAGAAAGAGTATATGGAGAGGGCTGGCGGCGGTTCTGGGACATCGGAGGCCTGGCGTCTCCGATACAGCGATCCAGACGTCTTTCTGGGGGATCTGGCGGTGAGTACTCTTCCAGTGGCGGAACTTCAAACCCTTCGAGATGATCTCCAGATCGGTCAGAAGAAAGACGAGACCGCTGACGCCTACCATTCGCGATTGACCAATCGCCATAAAACTGTGAACTTTATGGCAAAGGTCGTCCAAGGATGCGTGCAAGTCTCTGAGTCTGAGTTCTCATATATATTCTGGAGGGGACTCACCTACACTGACAAGGTGGGTGAGGAGCTGCGAAGGATCAAGCTGGACCTCTCCGAGCCACATGTGTGGGAGGAGAAGATGAAGGAGGAGGCGACGCCCCGTGATGTTACTCAGGCAATCTTAAAAGTGCTGGAGATTGCCAAAAACATCGAGTCGCGCAAGGAGAAGAAGGCGGCTCAGGCTCAATCCAACAGAAGTGGAGAACGAACTGGCCGCCCCTGGAATTCCCCTTCTACATCTCCGTCACCCTCCAGGTCCTTCTTCCGAAGCCGCTCTCGGGAGCCTCATCGATTGATGGCAGCCACGCACGCTGAGCTCGCTGCAGCGCCGACCTCTGCTCGACCATCGCCCCCGGCCTTGACAACAACCCCGACCTATCCGAAGCGAGTGAGAAACTGCTACGCGTGTCAAAGTCCCGACCATCTGGTGCGGGACTGTACGGACGCGGTGAAGTTGGCTGCGTGGAAGGCAAACGCACCCCCTCGTTTAGCTCGAAACCGAGAACAAGTGGCGGCGTTGTTCTGGGCGTTGTCGCGCAATGAGGACACTGAGTGGGCACCTGTCGAGCTAAAGGCGGAGATCGAGAGCTTGGCAGAGATGGATGGAGAGGCCGTGGAATCCTTGGCGGCCTTGGTAGGGTGCTCCGAGCAGCTGGCGGTTATTGGTGCGGAGTTGCGCAACTCCGAGGAGATCACTATCTCCGAGGAGGAAGGGTGATGAATCACCCTTCTCGGTGGCGACAAGCTCGCCGCTGACTTTCAGCAGTAGGCTGAGAGTTTCACCTGAAGAAGGTGATCCTATGCCTCGGCACTTTGCAGTGTTGGGCACATGGATGTACAACAATGTGTACGCGCCCCTCTTGACGGAACAGTCACAGCGTTTACCCGCGTGGCAGTGGCGAAGTAAAGGGAGGGCGACCTCGATGGAGGCTCTGATGCAGCGGATCCGGAAACAGCTGCGACAGAAAGTATCTGCTGCTGACATACAGAAGGACCTGGACAAGGACCTTATTAATGGACGGCGGCGACGCAATATTCCAATCAGGTTCCTAAACAGAAGGAGCAATCTGGATATGATGCGGACAATGGCAGACCTACCTCTCGCACATCACGCTGCAGGGGGTGTGGTACCGGTATGTACCCGGAAATCAATGATCACATCACATGTTGATAATCTACTTCAGCGAGGTGTGGTGGATATTGGTGAGTTACATCGCAGCCGGAGTTTGACAGCTCTGGATTTGGCGATGCCTCTAGCTACCCTTTTAAGGTATGCTTGGGAAGAGTTGTCTATGGAAGAGCAACTACACGCTATGTCTCAGGAGACTTCCACTCCAAGAGGCAGCAGACAGTGGGAGTTGGAGGGGTGGAAGCGTGTGAGGAAAAGATATAAGCCCATCTCTGTGCGTGACGATTCTGGAACTCTACTGGTGCTGAATCCTTGCAATCTCCTGTGGCACGCCCATCAGCGGCGATATCTGATACGGGCAGGATACCAGGATCTGGGGGGGACATCCCTGGAATTCCTGATACGTGGTGTAGTTTATATCGAGTACACCGATTTCGAGAGATTCAGCAAGAAGCAGACCCAGCCACAGTTTATCAGGAGATGTTTGCGGAGAATATGCCTGAGGTACCGAGTAATTCAGGTGATACTCCATCTGAAGGCGATGATTCTGGAGGGCCGGTAGGTGCTACAACCCCTCCATTGTCGATACCGGAGGTTTCAGAATCTCCGACGCATGCATCAGCGGATGAACAGATGTCCACGCCCGATAACGACCTAAACTTCACGCAGCAAATGATGGCAGCGGGAGATCAAGACTCGAAACCAGTTGCGGACCACAACGATGCTGCAACTACTACTCATGTATCACCTTCAACCACCATGGACGCGCAACTGTCCGTGTTGGATAGTCACCCTCTGGATGATGATGACCTTGGAGGAAGTCACCCATTGGATGATAATGAGGAAGATGATGATGACCCACTTAAATGTGAGCGGGTGTGCAGCGATGGTAGTGTACGATGGGGACCCACTGAATACTTGGCTTCTGCACAAGATCCAGATGGACCCCTACTTCTGGTATTCTTCGCGTACTTGAAGGGACATCGTGTCAAGGTGCTGGTGGATTCTGGAGCTTCAGATATATTCGTATCTGAAGACTGCGCCAGACGCTGCAAGTTGACTACGCGAAGTGGACCCGCTATGCGTGTGACCCTGGCGGATGGCTCAGTCAAGACGACTGGTCATGTGGCTTATTCTAAGTTCACTGCCAGGACCACGACAGGGACCTATACTGAGCAATCTATGGCTATGCGGGTGCTACCCTTGGGCATCGCCGTGGACATGGTGTTGGGAGGGAAATGGCTACGCAGCTTATCTCCCATTACGCTGGACTATGATGGCAATGGTGCAGTGTCCTTTTCTAACAAAAGGAAAGGAGGCGGTGCAGAGAGGGTTACCATTTCCGGGTGTAATCCTGGAATCAGTGCTGCCCCTGGAGGAAGGAAAGGGAAGCGACGAGGAGATGTGGATTGTGCCGGGCTGATTGACGAGGTGTTCCTCACTTCGGTGCAGTTGAAGAAACATCTAGTGGCCGCGGAAACGCGGAGACTCGCGGGAGACGCTTCTTCAATGCCCGCATGGTTGATGATGGCTGCGAGGACCACAACCGGAGAGTCGGCTTTCAAGGTGGAAGCTGAGGATTTGGCCGTTGAGAAGGAGGACATCTCGAAGATTCCTACTGGCGCCAACGATGAACCGAAGAACCCTGTGTCGCAGCAGGACTCGCAAGATGCGGATGCCACTGCAGCGTGGAAGAAGAAGTTCAAGGACCTCTTCGACGAGTTTGAGCAGGAGCTGCGGGACTCTTTACCTTCTGGATTGGAAAACCTTCGACACGCTGACGAAGATCAGGCGAAGATTAACCTCAAGCCGGACAGAGAAGGAGGACCTCCCTGTAGAAGACCTTACAAGATGTCTGTGGAGGAGTTGCGTCAACTACGAGAACGCATTGAACAACTGGTGGAGAAAGGATACATACGACCCTCTTCGAGTCCGTATGCGGCTCCTTGTTTAATGGTGCCCAAGCCAGGACAGCCCCATATCCTTAGGCTGGTGTGTGATTTCAGGCAACTGAATTCACAAACAATTCGAGACCGGTATCCTCTACCTGATATTCAAATGATGTTTGACGAGATGCAGGGAGCTACCCATTTCTCCACCTTCGACGCTGTAGACGGGTTCTGGCAAGTACCTATGGCACCTGAGGACGTGGAGAAGACAGCGTTTACTACTCAGATGGGAGCCTACGAGTGGTTGGTAATGCCTCAAGGCTTGCAGAACTCCCCGTCACAATATCAACGGCGAATGCAGCGAGCGTTGGGACATTTACCCTTCGTCAGAATTTTCATTGACGATGTGTGTGTTTACACCAATGGGACCGTGGAGGAGCACTACTCTGCGGTACGCACATTTCTGTTAACATGCCGCGAGAAGGGTGTATACTTGAAGAAGTCTAAGGCACAAATGTTGAAGTCTTCTATCAAGTTCCTTGGTCACACTCTGTCGAAGGAAGGGTGCCAACCTCAACATGATAAGGTGGCGGCAGTGCGCGATTGGCCTGCGCTGGAGAATGTTACCCACGTGCGGCAGTTCTTGGGACTGGCGGGATATTATAGGCGTTTCATCCACTGCTTCTCTGAGATAGCGCAGCCCTTGACCAAGCTGACCAAGACGGATGTACCCTGGACATGGGGACCGGAGCAGCAGTGGGCCTTTGAGGAGTTGAAAGCTGCTCTGGTTAAGGCGCCCATTCTGGCATTGCCAAATATGAAGGCGGCAGCTGATGGATCTGCTCCTTTTCTGGTGCAGACGGACGCTCGCGGAGTGGCGCTAGGCGGGGTCCTTATGCAAGACTGTGGGAATGGCCTGAAGGTGATTGCATATGAGAGCCGACAATTTTCAGCGGCAGAGCAGAATTACCATACTGGAGAGCGAGAACTGGGTGCTCTACATCATTGCTGTACAGTGACGTGGAGACATTATTTGATATTCACTGAGTTCAAGCTTCAAGGTGATCACCGCCCATTAGAGTGGTTAATGGAGCCGGGGCGTGAGCTATCTAGGCGACAGGCGAGATGGTACATGGACTTGGTGGAGGTGGGTGTTCCCCGTATGGAATATGTGAAGGGGGCTCTGTTGCTGGTACCTGACGCCTTGTCTCGCCGACCTGACTATGTGGTCAAGTCGCCACGAGATGGGTTGAAGGAGGCGGGGGTATTGGACGACAAATCCGATTTACCCAAGACTTCGCTCGCTGCGATGGACACCTCCCACATCTTCGAAGAGGGGCCCTCGAAGAGCTATCCGGCATGGCATGCAGAGCAGCAGGCTTATCTTCACGCGGTGGACACTTTACAGATAGCGGAGAAAGCTATGGAGGCTACCCTGGCCTTTAAAAGTCGGGGGAAGTATCTGAGATCCAAGACGCTGGACAAGCGCATCACTTCTAAAGTGAAGGGGGTATCAGATAAAGTCGCGGAGGTCAGCATTCGCACCGAGGACACTCAGACGACTCAGCAGAAGTCGGGTGGACTGGAACGCACATTGAGGAGGAGTCCCCGCACCCAAGTGTTGCGAGTGAAGGAGGATGTAGAAACTTCTTTGCGGGATGCCGCCTCAGAACGAGGCGATGTGAACACCAAAGTGACCAAGCAGGGTGAACCGCAGAACAGGCGTTCTGTGCCTTCTGCCCTGAAAGAGGATGTGAAGGAAGACCAGTCCTCGGAAGTGCAGGAACAGTCTGCAGAAGCTCCACTGCCATCACAGAGGCAGCCAAAGAAGTCTGTACGGTTCCAGGCAGCTGGCTGGCGCGGTATGCGAGTGCGGCAGGACGTGTTTGACCGTATTCAGGCTAAATATGGCAACTTCGACGTCGACGCCTGTTGCGATGAGCATGGCAACAATCGGCGTGTAAAGCGGTTCTGGCATAACTGCTTACAGGAGAAGTGGAGAGGGATGCATGTGTGGTGCGAACCCTCGTTCTCAGACAAACACTTGACAGTGGAGGCCTTGCTGCGTAAGTACGTGCAGGAGTGGCGATGTGACCCCGAGAACACTTCTGCTGTGTTTCTACTGCCTGATATTCAGTCCAGAATGCCGCAGTGGAGATCCCTGTTCAGGCGAGCAGGAATGCGTATTGAGGAGGTGATCCCCACGCATGATGCGCAAGGTGAACCAGTACAATTGATGGAGGGTTCCAATGGGAAATTAGTCGATTTACAGCAGCCTATGCTGGTAGTGTATGCGCCTCCATCGAAGCAGCGAGTACAAAGAGTACGTCAACCAAGAGGACGAGTACCCATAATACACGCAGGCAAAGCAGCCAAATTGCGTGACTCTCAGGAAGAAGCGTCTGATGCTGCTTTCTTGGAAGCCTTGAAGTCCGAGTATACTAGAGATGGACCTCTCAATGAGCTACGCACTAAGGTAAAGTGTGCTCCTCACAGCCGCACCAAAGAGTTCTGTCTGGTGGGTGAAGTACTGTGGAGAACTGCATCGGGAAGATTTCAGTTGGTGCTGGGAGAGGACTCTCCACTGAGAGAGATTATTATGCGCGAAGCGCATGAGTCAGCGACAGCTGGCCATACTGGCCGAGATAAAACGCTGGAGCGTGTTCTGCGATGGTTTTGGTGGAGGAATGCACACCAAGATGTGGGAGAATGGGTTGCCTCCTGTTCAGTTTGTCAGGCGGTGAAGCCCAGATCATCTTTCCCAGATGGATTACTGAACCCGCATTCTATTCCAACTCGGGTATGGCAGGATGTGGGAGTGGACTTCGTCACAGGCCTACCCTTGACTGAGCAGGGCAATGACGCATTTGTAGCATTTACATACAAACTGTCTAAAATGGTACATGTGGTTCCTATGAATTTTGGGGACAGCTCTGCTGCTACAGTGGCACGTATCTACTTTGACACGGTGTGGAGACAGCATGGAGCTCCGATGAAAATAGTCAGTGACCGTGATCCACGCTTTCAGGATACCTTCTGGAAGGAATTGATGAGATTGATGGGTGTGAAAGTGGCGATGACTACGCCCTACAACCCTCGCTCTGATGGTCAAGCGGAGCACACTAACAGAGTGGTGGAGGACATGTTGAGATTGTTTGTGGAGGACAATCCGGAGTCCTGGGACTTATACGCTACAAACGTAGAGTTCGCAATCAACGATTCGCGTAATGATGTTACAGGTTTCACTCCATTTGAATTATGTTGTGGTGTGTCGCCCATGTCGCAGCTTGACATATTCTTGGAGGCCGCTCAATTGCACAGCGGGCAACGAAAAGGAGGGGTGGGGACTGCACATGAATGGGCGTCGAGATTTTCGTCGCAGTTGCGGGACGCACGCAGTAAACTTGAGCTAGCACAACGCAGGCAACGAGACGCTTTTGATCAGCGACACACGCAGCGGGAGTATGCGGTGGGTGACTTGGTCTGGATTGAGGCTAAACATCTTACAGAGAAGTTGATGGACAGAGCCTTGTGCCGCAAGCTGAGCAAGCGGTGGCATGGTCCAGTTGCAGTTACGGAACGCTTTTACAGCGATCTGCAGGCGGAGATGCCTGAGGCAGACAGAGGGGCACCAGTGGCGTATAGACTGAAGTTGCCCCCACATTGGAGAGTGCATGACGTGTTCGCGCAGCACAGATTGAAACCCTACACAGGTGGAGAGGACACTTTCGCTCTGCGACAGCAGACAGTGACACCTGAAGCAGTGATGGTGGACGGACAGAAGGAGGCTCATGTAGAGAAAATCTTGAGCCGACGCGTACGCGTGAGCAGGGGCAAAGAAATAGAGGAATGGAAGGTGCGATGGACCGGGTTCTCTAAAGCCCATGACCAGTGGAGAACGCGTGATAAGCTAGAGCGCGGTGCCCCATTACAACAGTTGCGGGATTTTGAAGAGAGACGCCTAGCAATGGAACAGCAGGTCAGGGATTCAGCTGCGAGGAGAAGGGAACATCGACGGCACCAACATGCCGCGTCAATAATGACAGCGGACGGTGGGACATTAGTACAGCAATTATCAGCGCAGTTCTGGGGTATGTCTAATAGTTCTGCGAGTGCGTGTCTTCCATGGGAAGAACAACACTTTACCGATTCTGGAGAAGTGGCGTATGTGACTGAGTTATCGCCAGCTCCAGTAAAACCTATCAGAATACTGGTACTCTTCAGTGGCACTGGCTCAGTTCAAAGATCCTTCTCAGAATGCTTTCTTCAGGCACAGACAGTATCTTTAGATTCTGATAAGTTCTGGCGATCTACGCATGTTACCAGAATTGAAGATTGGGAATATTGGAGCTATTACCCTCCTGGATATTTTGATGTAATATGGGCGAGTCCACCGTGTACCCAATATAGTCAAGCGCGAACTACTGGAGGACCACCAGATTTGATATCTGCAGATGCTTGTGTAGAACGCACCCTTGACATCATCGAATATCTCAGACCACGCTATTGGTTTCTGGAAAATCCAAAAGGGCGATATCCCAATGCTTTGCGATTCAGACCTGTAGTGGATCAATTACCTACCCCTTTGTTTTGCTCATATTGCATGTACGGGGAGAAGTATAAGAAACCTACTTGTATCTGGACTAATGCGCCGCCCAGCGTACCACTGCGAGAATGTACCTCGCAGACTCCGTGTCCATGTAAATGGGCAACTGGAGTGCACCCCCTTACTGCTCAACTAGGGCCTCATCCAGATCAGCAGGGGATGCAGAATTCTCGCGCAGTATATCCTATACCTGCTAAGTTACTGAGAACCTTATTTCAGCGGTTATTTCCCAGGAATACACGGGTGATGAAGATGCTGGGGTGACATCAGGAGAAAGCCACCCCTAAGGGGGGGAGAGTTGTGCCAGGGGGCACGATAGACTGCCAATTACCCCCACGGAAGGGGGGATCCGATTCAGATTACCGGCATATTGGGAGAAATATTGATAGGGAATCTGAGATCGTGGATGAAGAATGCAAAATCAGTAAATGTTATCTCTCTGGCAGAATCGTGAACGATAGAAATATTATTAGGAACGATTATGACAGAATCAACGGTGTTGGTACAATACCGTGACAGATGACAATAGAGATGACATTTATGGCGGCGCAGGTTGTGGAAAAACAGGGATTCCTGTGACGAGAGAAACTAGCCGAACAGCCTGTGCTATATAGTGATGAAACACGATTCCCTTGGGAGCTTTGTTACAGAATAAAAATGTATTCGTAACACGGGCCGTATTGCATAATCACCAGTTGTGATATATATCGATTCGTATCCGATTACTCTGAAACTTCGTATATGCATTTGTATGCCCGTGACACGCACACTGGCCTAGCCTCCAGCTCTGTGTGGCGACTTGCACTTTTGCTTACTGGACTGAGTATGAACTTCCATGGCA
>LGRX02030498.1:0-14266 GCA_001247695.2 Cymbomonas tetramitiformis
AGTGGGCGAATATTGCTGGCTGGTCCCAAATCTCCGGTTTTCTTATTACCGAGTGATTACTGTATTCGCTTGTGTTCTTTGTGTTGTGTATAATATGTGCATGCAAGTGTGCTTTCAAATTGGAATTACTTTCCCGATGGTGCCCACGCCTTGAGTACTAGTAGGGTGTTCATTTCCACACAACTTGATACAAATCAAAGTGCCACTCCATGTCGCATCGTAGGCAGAGTCATTTTAGGTGAATGATGGAATTTCGTATTAATTACTTTGTGTGATGAGACCTTTGGTTATGCAGGCGCGCTTAGCAGGCATGTTATTTCCTGGTTCGAAGGATGGTGTCGCTCGTCTGCGTCGATTCTTCAGTGAAAAGAGAATGAAGGATTTCATTAAGGAAGAGGAGCGCGGCAAAGTAGAGGCTGCATCAGAGGCTATTCAACGGGATCTAGAATTTAGTGAGATGCGCTTGGTGGTGGAGAAAGTGATTCATTTGTGTCGGCCAAGTATTAAAGGGTTGAAGCATGGTGCGGGGATCAAATCGAATTATGTTCGTATGCTGGATGATGATCGGATTGGGCTGAGCTCTTTTGGAACAAAGAAGGAGTTAATTGAGCGTTTGCATGAGCACATGGCGCACATCATTAATATGTTCTCACTAGATCGTCAGAAGGTGTACCGAGTTGTGAATTCGTCCTCGGAATGTGACGAGAGTGATCTAGAATCTGCTCCATGTGAGATATGTAACTCTCCCGAGGACTCTGTGGAAAATCCCATTATATTGTGTGATGGAGATCATGCAGGTCACGTAGGATATCACATTCATTGCCTGTCACCCGCTCTGTATTATGTTCCCTCTGGTACTTGGTTATGCCCCGTTTGTAAAGCTGCCAATTTGTTCATCATTGAAGAGGTACTAGATAAGAAGACTATTGGAGGTGTTGTGAACTACATGGTGAAGTGGAAGGGATATGATGACCCTTCATACAACTCTTGGCAGAAGGCGGCTGACATCCCGAAAGCAGGGTAGATATCTTCCGCGGAGGTGACTCGGCCCGCATTGGGAATTTACTTCGGCCACATTTCGGCCCGTCTCGGCCCGAACCCAAAATTGCCCGAATTGCCCGCCGCAGGCGCAAAATTTTAATTTTAAGTATGACAATTTGTCGAAAATCGATAAAATTTTGGAAATTTATCGATTTTCCCCTCAATGCGACTCGGCCCATCCGCAACTTTTCCTTAGGCCCGCCTTCGGCCCGGGCCTCCGTGACACGGCCCCGGGACGGCCAATCCCAGGAAGATATCTTCCCTGCCCGAAAGGATCGAGGCACCTAGTCACAGAATTCAACAAGCGGAGGCGAGGTGCACAAAAATAGTATGATAGTAGAATTAGTAACCTTACATCCTTGGAAGTAAGACAGTAACAATATTGATGAATATGTAATATGGAATTATATAGTGGATATTTTGATGAATGGAAAATATTTGTGAGTGAATTGGTGCATATGGAAGACATATACTTACACTAATGCATTTATTCCTCTCCTTTTGTGCATCATGTATGTTATATTTGCGACATGAAAACAAGAATCCTGTGGATAATACATTATATATATATATATATCACTATAATCTGTGCTTACAAGTCATGTAGGTCACAAATATATGGAATGGTGATTTGTATACATTAATATATGTGTGTGTATGTGTCGTGTGTGAGTGTGTGTGAGTGTGCATAAATGTGGATGAACCTTAGATTAATTAAAAACCCACGGGGCATGATAGCGCTAGCGAGGATGAGTCGTATGCGGTAATGCCATAAGTAGAATTGAGAGTGAGACGGATACTAATGTTCCGCGTATTCATTGAGCACCATAATATGACAAGTTTAAATTTTAGGGTAAGCATTAATTCGGTCGCATTATGTCGCATTTCAAGCACATTTCGACTTGTGTTGATGTTGACGTTGATGTCGAGGCGAATGGTGATGGCTTGGCGAACAAAATGTGCATTTCTTAGGGGGTACATTGCTTCGGCGCTCTGGCGCTCTTGCGCTCTGGCGCGGGGCGCTCTAACAGACTATTGGGAATAAATGAATCTCGATCGTCGTCTAAAAACCTTCATTTTGACACAATTTTCGTCGTCTAAAAGTTATTGCCACGTCATCTGAAATGTGTCACGTAAGCGACACGTAAGTCGTCCCGCAATTCTTGTTACAAAATATTACTCGAATTATTTATTTGTGCATGATGCTTTCGTACTCGGCGAGTCCCGGTAGATTTTTTTGTTGCATTTTTGTTCATATGCGCGCATATCATGTACAAGTATGCAAATATGGGTACATCCATGTGCAATTTAGGCCAGCATGCACGGTACACGTTTATGAATGTGCGTATTCAGGTGCTTCAATTCCCGTAAAATAAGTTGCAACTGAGATGGGTACTAGCATATGATACACAAATCTATATCATCATACAAATTTATTCAAAATACACCAAATATTTGTCTATGACGATGTCTTCTAGGCAAGAGATTTCGATCATTTCACAGTGCTAAGGCTATTATATTGCTGATACATTGGAATCTATATCTTCAATCCACAATTATTTGCGGCACTTGTAGGTTTTAATTCCCTCGATAGCGAGGTAACGTTGACGGCAGTGTTTACGCTCTTTCGGAGAACATAAATGGCAGAGCTTTATTGGTCAAGGCAATTGCATCGCACGCAATATAGGTCGATTGCCTCTTCTCGTTGATGCCGCGGAATAATAAACGCCCAAGCGACGTCGATTGGAATGACCAGTGTCCTTGGGGTAACCCATTCGTTCCCTATTGGACTCTGGTCGGGATAAAGTTCCGGTTCTTGAAGGTCAAAAAACATGTATTTCCGAATTCTCCAGGTGTAGCGCCACCAAACGATCGGTAAGTCCTGTCGGACATGTCTGTCCTCGTAGGGGATGTTTAAGAACTTACATATCATCCAGCTGTCTACATTGCATTGAGGACATCGCTGGTGGACCAATCCATGTGTATTGATAGCGTCTGCACTGGCTTCATCACGATCTTCATCGGGTGTCCCATAAACTCCGAATCGTAGAATTGAAGGCATAACGTGGCCACGATATTACAGGCTTTTATACCTGTAGATAACAATGCTTGCAAGGTGATTAGCAGTTGAAGCGAGCGTCGCCCATAGCAAAAGTCGAAAATGTATATTGTGAGGATAAATGTGGAGCTATAATACCTGCATAAACAAGGGGAAATGAATCTTCAAGGGTCGGGCAAGAGCTTTTGTACCTGGTCGCGAGTGGACCGCGGGTCGTGCAAGAGTAGTGTACTTTTGGTCCAATCAAATTCGTATATCTCGCACATGCGGGATCACTTAGTCGCCGATTCCCGTATGCAAATATGGTTACATCCATGTGAAATTTAGGTCAGCATGCACGGTACACGTTTATTATGGATGTGCATATTCGGATGCTTCAATTCCCAGAGAAACAAGTTGCAACTGAGATGAGTACTAGCATATGATACACAAATCTATATCATCATATAAATTTAATCTATATACACCAAATAATTGTCTAGGATGTCTAGGAGCACATAAATAAGGGTAAGTGTTGGTGTATTAAGCTAGCAGAATAATACATTAGTGTAAGTATCTAATGTGAACTTGCAAATATAAAATAAAGACTGTACACAAGCGTATATGTTTCCTAACGGCAGTTGCACCACTTTCCATCATCATCATTCTCGGGAGAGGCACCGATCAACTCGGGAATATAGTCCGTGGGAACCGGCATTGTCACTGGGGTTCTCATGTCAGCGACGCCTTGCTCGTCGGAGTAAAAATGCGCATCCAACAGTTGAAAATACCATGTTTCCCGCGTTTCGCGGATAAACCTCCACTTCGCGTAAGCGGGGTCATGTCTAGGATGCAGGATGCAGGATCGACGAACAGTTCCTCGCGAATTAGAAACAAATTCCAGGATTGGCACACACGACATTTTTCGAATTCTATGTGCATACGTTCAAGCTGAACAGGTAAGTCTGCAGGGAAATGAGGTGCATTCATATTGGAGGTAGCGTGTTATGTAATCGCAAGCGCCACACTATAATACCTGCAGATGGCAATGCTTGCAAGGTAAGTAGCAGATGTTTGAAGGTATGGTTGAAGGTGCGTATGTCAGAAGAAACAAGGGGAAATGAATCTTCAAGGGTCGGGCAAGAGCTTTTGTACCTGGTCGTGAATGGGCCGCGGGTCGTGCAAGAGTAGTGTACTTTTGGTCCAATCAAATTCGTATATCTCGCACATGCGGGATCACTTAGTCGCCGATTTTTTAATCAAAGACAAAACCACAACCGAGGCAGAAAACCCCATACACAGGCACATCAGCATATCGGCAAGAAACACAAGCCATTGACGAATGAACATTATACACTTCTACCACATTGTTAACATATTCTTATCGAAAAGTAGTCGAAAATCTAACCCTCGGGAGGTTGCAATCCTAAGTGCTCGAAATCAAAGTGGAATCAAGATAACATTCTGACTCGTAGCCGCCGTGGTTTCAATTGCCGCGACAGGTAACGTTGACGGTAACGTTACGGCTGAACCTGTCGGAACTTGAACCGAAAGGCAAGGTCGTTTCGAAACACACATCGAAAATACCCCAACGTGCATTTATTGCCTTCCGCATTCCTGCACATATAACATTCATTGTAGTTCCTCCACAACATTCGAACAGTCATACCATGAGGAAGATAGTCAAAATTCCTCATTCTCATTCTGGGGACAGTAGGGCATGTTGCATACATGCCAAGAACATAGGCAACAATACATTCTCGCTTGGATGGCATGGTTGGATGAGGTGGCAGGTAAAGAAAGTAAAGTGCCAAGCTGAAAAGTGAGTTGTGAGGACATGGTGGGTGCTTAAATATCTCAGTAGTGTGGCCGTCGTGATTTCAGTTGGCCTATCAAATGACCTCTTTCAGGTGGGTCGGATCGAAGGCCCGCATGTCACAAACATAGCATGTCATAACATTGGAAATGTGAAACGTCGATAATAATTTCATTCAAAATATGTTCGAATACAATCATATTTAACGGTGTTCCAACGATAAGTCAATTTGCTCAATGACAAAGCTATATGCTGTCGCTATATAGCATCAATTCATCCGACGGAACTTGGCCCAAGAGCTAAGCTCCTCTCTGAACACACGACAAAAAAGGCTGAGTGAGCATTCCATGCCTTCGCCGTCGACGCTTTGTGTATTGTAGTTCTCCCACAACTTTTGGATAGTCATACCCGGCGGAAGAAGAACTGTACTGCTGCATGGGTAATACTCCCCGTGTTTTTTGGCAAACTGGTCGATGTACGTGAAAACAGACTGCCGCTTGGATGGCATGACTATGGTAGAAGTAGAAGCAGGTGCGTCGCTGACGGGAAAAAGGGGCAAATGAGTAGTTTAGGCAAGAAATGGAGCTTATGATCTTGGAAAGTCTTGGACCTGCCGAATTATTAGCCTATCTATCAGATACCCGGTACTAGTCCGCTCGGATCGAAGGGCCTACAAGTACATATCTACTATTACTTTGCGACGAAGGCGTGTCTGCGAAGTCCATGATTATCCTGTCTGCATTGTCAATTATTCTATGAAATCAACCTCTGAAGTATGATTTTCGGGCACCTTAACTTGCAGATGCACATCATCAACCGACCAAACGGAGTGAGACGGTAAAATGGATAAGAATATACAAAATCTGGAGCGTGTAAGTTGGAGTATACAAACTCCATCCTTGCTGTATACTTCTGAAAGTGAGGGGTTTTGAAAATTGTGGCGTCCCGCATTTCAATGCGCACCGAGGTAACGATTTGCCCGCCAGATATCTGCTGTCTCACAATGGGGCGACCCTTTGGCCGACCTGCAAAACATGCGACGCATTGGATTTCCCAAAAGGATAGAAGCTGCAGGTAGTCCCCATAGGACCAAGCACTCATGGAATTCCGTTCTGCTGGATGCCGCGTATCCCCCGGGTACTTAACGCAAAGGTCGGCATCTTGCATATGGCTGTCCTAATATATGACCCCTTGCAAAACGACAGAAAAACTTATGCCATGCGTAATCAGCTTTCCGACAAGTTTGGGGGGCTTTGCAGTAATTCGCAAGATAGCAGCCGGTACACGTTGCAAGTTGTGAACGATCTTGAAGCCCGCAGTGCAGGCAAATTGGGTACAAAAATTTCATCCGTAAAGGCAGATTATCATGCACGCTTGCGTCATACATTTGAAATTGTATCTTATGGTCCTCTTCCATCGATTTCTTGAGCGCTAGTTCTGAGGGCGAGGACTCTTCAGGGAACCATAGTAACCAAACGTTTTTATCTGGATTTTCCTTCCGCAAAGTAGCAAGTATTGTCATTGGAATTTATTGAACTGAGATGGATGGGAATAAAGGTGCGTCGATGAAGTGTCGAGCGGGGAAATGATTTTGGAAGAGAGGGGAATATGTTTCATACCTCAATGGTCGTCGTGGTACCGCTCAACTTCATTTAACCAATATAATCAGGCAATCACAATGAAAGCGGAGGCATGCCACCCGCCCCATAAATGACATCGGTTCCACAACAACATATGTCGCCCATACTTTTGGAGAATATACTTTATTTACAATTGTCATATCAAGATATACCATACGTGTTTCATCAGCGTACTTCTGCACTGAGACAATAGGTTATTAAGACTATCAACAAATATTGACCTAGGTGCTGGCACCATGTCCTAGCAGGGAAATCATCATTGCCTAGCGAGCTTTACTGTTTACGTCTCCTGTTGGTGGCTGGCTGATCGGATTCCGGCTTTCCGCCTTGTGCCGCTCTCCGCTTAGGTATGCTGGGCATAGGCCCCGCCTCCTGCTGCTTGGCGGCCTTGGCGGCCTCGGCCTTCTCTTTCTTGGCGGCCTTGGCGGCGTCGGCCTCCTGTTTCTTGGCCTTGTCGGCATCTGCCTTCTCTTTCTTGGCGGCCTTGACGGCCTCGGCCTCCTGCTGCTTGGCGGCCTTGACGGCCTCGGCCTCCTGCTGCTTGGCGGCCTTGTCGGCCTCGGCGGCCTCGGCCTGCTGTTTCTTGGCGGCCTTGGCGGCCTCGACCTCCTACTGCTTGGCGGCCTTGGCGGCCTCGGCCTCCTGCTGCTTGGCGGCCTTTTCCGTTTCCCTCATTTCGACCGCCGTCTTCTTCTCCCGCTCCTTCTCGACTTTCTCTTGCTCTTTACGATGTGCCTCTCTCTGCCTTTTCACCTCGCCGTATTCCTGCTTGCTCAACACTTCGTCGGCCAAAGAATGAAATCCATCAGGAAACCTAATGCGCTCTAACGCTGAGTCGACCATACCTTGCTCCCTGCATCCAAGACACCAGCACTTGTTTAAACCGATATACAAAGTATTTTTCAAAAAATGGATGTAGACATGAATGCTTACCTATCGAAAGCGACGGAACCCAATCCCAACATGTTGGCGGCTACCGAAGTGGTCCCCGAACCGCAGCACGCATCCAAGATGAAGTGATGTTCGTGATGAAGAGGTAACACCCCCTCGTACGCAGATTTCCCCCTCGCTTCCCCCTCTAACTCAGGACCTCGCATATGGATATTGATGAGGTCGTGGATGAGCTTCAGCGGCTTCTGGTGTTTGTTAATTTTTCCCCCTCGGAGTTATAGGCGAATTTCGACGAGTGTACAGGGGCATATTCCCAGGTGTTGGTTCGGCAAGAAGCCAAGAACTGCTTATCGACGACATCACTATCCGCATTCTCCTCCTCACCGAGAACTCTAATCAAGTTCTTCATCCAGGGAAGCCTTTTATGAACGGCTGGGTGGGTTTCGTCTGCGAGAGCAATCAGCGCTGCTTAGTCAGATTGCCCATGCTTAGACGCCAAAAGGCAATCACAGAATTGTACGTAACTTAACATCTACGGACCTGTAGGTGTTGCTTCCTTGACGTAGTAACACAAGACAAAGCACTCCATGCGGTTGGCGTAGTTCCGTGGCGCAACGCCAGATTCCAAGGCCATCATGTTCGATCTGCTCAAAGGTTTCACCCAGAACATCTTTTCGGCGTTCCCATGGCAAAACTGCTTGGCGGCTTCGAAGAACTCGTGGTGTTGTTGGAAGCCACAGAAACATCCCCCTACCCAATCATCACACGTGGTCAAA
The DNA here is from genome assembly GCA_001247695.2 of Cymbomonas tetramitiformis. Classification (NCBI taxonomy): domain Eukaryota; kingdom Viridiplantae; phylum Chlorophyta; class Pyramimonadophyceae; order Pyramimonadales; family Pyramimonadaceae; genus Cymbomonas; species Cymbomonas tetramitiformis. Next base: position 8,203 of record LGRX02030498.1, read on the forward strand.
TTGTTGAAGTTGAAGAGGAATTGCTTGAACTCTCCTGCTAAGAGAGGTTTCGGGATCCATCTCTTGTTCGAGTCCGGAGCATACTCGCAATCCATAATGAAACCGGTAAATGGAAGCCTGGGAAGAGTCGTGAAGGAATCAGGTGATGCGGGCTCCAGCAGAAAGTCCTTCTTGAAAACCACTTGCGGAATCTTGTGAAAGAAGTAGCCGTCATCATCGTCGACTTGCTGGCCCTCAGGAACGTTTGACAATATTCGATAAGTCACACCTGTGTGCAATGTAAACGATTAGTAATTACATAGCTACGGTGCACAAATATGCAGTAATTGGCCGCTGCGGAGTTCCAGCTGCAGGAGATACAGGGCCCGCTGATGGGAGACGGCTTGCCGCTGATGACCCTGGAGCAGGGCTTGCCCCTGATGGCCCTGCACGTGCAGGGTTTGCCCCTGATGGCCCTGCACGTGCAGGTCTTGCCCCTGATGGCCCTGCACCTGCAGGGTATGCCCCTGATGGCCCTGCACGTGCAGGGCTTGCCTCGCAGGATGAACCTGAAGGGCTTACTCCAGAGAGTCTTCGAGATTTACGAGTGAGAGGTGTAGTTACAATTGAAGGAGGTGTAGCCGTTTTTGTTTATGGTAGTTTACGACCCGTATCGTCTCCACCAACTGGAGGTTGCGTTGGCACCTCAGCTTCAGCTTCAGCTTCAACCTCAGCTTCAGATGGAGGCCCGTGACTATCGAAACCTTCTCACAGCACAAAAGCAAATCAATTCTCAGTATTTGAATACATATATCATTTTTGTGACCTAAGACGGAGAGCGAAGGAGAAAGGGAGATAGAGAGCGAGAGATGTTTTATATCGGCTCACCGGCATCGCTTTCAGCGTTGGCAACTTGTTGCGTTGGAGACTCAGGTTCAGATGCAGGCTTGTCACCATCGGAACCTTCTCACAACACAAAAGCAAATCAAGTCTCAGTATTTGAATACATATATCATTTTTGTGACCTAAGACGGAGAGCGAAGGAGAAAGGGAGATAGAGAGCGAGAGATGTTTTATATCGGCTCACCGGCATCGCTTTCAGAGTTGGCAACTGGTTGCGTTGGCACCTTAGCCAAAGATTGAGGAAGGTCCGCACTGCCGACACCCCCTGCCAACACAAAAGCAAATTAATTCTCAGTATTTGAATATACAGTATAACATTTTATCTAAGATAGAGAAAGGGAGATTCCCTATGATCCAAAGGTACTGTTTCGATCTCACGAGTTCGTCGGGCTTTCCAGCTTCCTTATTTGCAAATCGGATGCGGGTCATCGTCGAGTCGTCAGCACGGATGCAGCCGTCTGGAGCTGTCCACGTCGGGGCGCTGTCCAAAATATAGGTATATCCTCGTTTGTGGAACATCGGTGAGGTGTCAATGACGACGACACCTTTCTTGCATCAAAGCAATATCTTGTCCAAGAGGTCGAGGACAGACAGGCTCGTCTTGCACTGGGGCCTCCTTTGCCGCTTTCTGCAAGTTTTCGTCGGACTCAGATACTTGCTCTGGAACGTTCTCCGCCAGGAGATGATCATCGGCTTTGCGAATACTCGCAAGATCTGGAAGATACTGTTGCGATCAAACGGATAGGTGAGAAGCAGCGGAACGCGATAAACATTAAAATAACGTAAAATTGACAGAAGGGGTGAATTTTGAAACCATTACCTCGGAGACAAACGCTGCCCATGTCGAGATGTGCAAAGTCGGATCAACGATCTGGAGATTATTGTTTTTGGTGGTGTATTTCTTCATGTGGACTCGATAATAATCCTCGTACTGCTCGGTGTGAATAGCATGCAATGTATCCACAAGTTCAGTGAAGTACTTGAGCATCTTTGGGAAATATTCTACTTTCAAGAATTCTGCTTCATCAATATTCCTCTGAAGCATGTCGAGTCGCTCGTTGTCTTGCGTGCTAATCATGTACTTTGTATCGATAGCTCTGAAGATTTCTTGACGGCGGAATTCCCGGTTCGTGATGAAAGGCGATGAAGTAAAGCAGCTAGAGGCAGCAATGTACATATTGGGCACTGTACCCCTGGGTCTCTTTTTTATGGGTTGCGCGCCAGGGCAAATGAATTTATCCATTGCCAGCATAATGCCTAAGCAGCGAGGATGCTCTGCTCTGCCCTCCGGGGCGATATCGATATACGTCTTGAACCATCGTTCAACATCGGTCATCTCGGTGACAGTGTCAGGTTCAGGGATTTCAAGGTGACCAAATGACAATACTTTGTCGATGATGACTCCCCCTAAGAGGTAATTAGGTACTGAAAAGAACGAATGAATTCGAAAGGCTGAATTAGAAAAGATAAGCAGAAGATACATAAGGCCTGAATTAGAAGGAGAAGGAAAACGAAGGGAAGAATGAGAGAAAATACTGACCATTTTTTCCTTTCAGGGGCTCTACGTTACTCTTCGCCAGAGTTTGAGCGAAGCCCACGAACGGACAGCATCCCAGAGCCTCTTGATCAGCGACCACGAGTGCAAAAGGTTCGTAACCCTCGTCCTCTGCCGGGTTCCCTTTGCGGAACATGCCACGAATCACAAGCATCGACTCGCCGACAAGACTATCATTGGGCCTTGGAGTCTTGAGGAGTGGGTACTTGTAATTTTTTGGGATGATGCTCATGCTCCACCATCCCAGAAAATATGCACCGCATGTTGGCGAATACATATCTGCAAGGACTGGAACCCTGTACGTGTCATTATCACAAAGCTTCCGGGCAAAGGAAGTCTCGAGGACATCCGAATCCGCATTCTCTTCGGAAGAACTCATAACCCTGTATGTCACCATGCACAAAACACAAATTAAGAAACGTAAATCATGAATGGTATAAATATAACACGGCCCTGCTAAAGCCGCCCTGGAGGTTTAGCAGACTAACATGTTCAAGGTTTGATATGAAATAATATCATATCATATTGAGGAAATGAGCAACAAAAAAATATCAATATACAACATCATATCATATCTTTAGTATATTCATCTCTAAGCAATGGAATTATGTATACCAAACTTTGGCCCGAGATTTTCCCGGTTACCGCAGAAGGGGTTTATAACTTCATTCCAGAGCCTAGGTACTAGGTTTGTCCGTTTGCACGGCCGCGCCATTCCCCCGTTTATAGAGATGAATAACAGCAGAATATTTGAGATGTTTTCATATACACAACAAAATACTACAACAACAAAATATACACAACACAATATACACAACAAAATATGCACAACAAAATATGAATAAAAATATCATATATACACATTGTGTCCTATTCCTCCGCCCGCAAGTACAGCGGGGAGGGCTCGCGGGTGCGGCCATGGCCACCCCGGATGCGGCCTCGGCCGGGGGGAGCACGGTGGGGTGCAACAGGCTCCCCCACGTAGAGCTCATAACGGTACGACCACCTCCAGATCATAGGAGGTGGTGGTGGGGGAGGAGGAGGCGGTGGTGCAACGAAGGTGGAAAGTGGGTGGTCGAAGAGAAGAGATGACGGGACCTCTCGAGGAGGAAGCGGGGCTGTGAAAACCGAGTCATGCTCGGAACGGCTAAGCCGATTGCCGAGCATGTCGAGAAAGAGCATGTGCTCTCGGGAGAAAGGCGAGACTTCACGGGATCTCTTCGGCATGATTATACCTTAAAGTAAGGCGGTTTAAACTTTTAAACCTGTAAACAACACACCACACGAAATTTAGTTTTAAGCTGGCAAAACCTGCGAAGTAAAGAGCGGCAGTAAATGACACAACCAGCAGTTGTTGAGTCGCCCGAAGAATAGGCGAGCTGAAGGGCGACTCATCCGCGGATGAGTCGCCCGAAGAATAGAGCGAGCTGAAGGGCGACTCATCCGCGGATGAGTTGCCCGAAGAATAGAGCGAGCTGAAGGGCGACTCCTCCGCGGATGAGTTGCCCGAAGAATAGAGCGAGCTGACGGGCGACTCATCCGCGGATCAGGGCACATTTCCTATGGGGACTGGCCGGCCCGGGGCCGTTAGAGGTCCCCAAAAATTACCCCGGGCCGATTGAGGGCCGAACGATTTTTATCTGCCGGTCCGTAACACAAAATGACATGAATGTCCCGATTTCAGGTCGGGCCAACTGGCCGATAGCGGGCCGCCGTGATAACATTTTAGCCCTTGGGACGTCTATACTGGTCGCAATCAACGTTTCACTCATCCATTCGTTCCATAATCTTGTTTCACATGTAGAGGAGTTCAATGCCATCATGTCAAGCTATCGAACTTAGGTATGCGGACAGTTTTCAGTGCAATCGGAACCGAAAACGATATAGTCGATACCTCATAGGTTTCGGGCACATTTAAGGTGACCTGGCTGGCCGAAGGCGGGCCGAGTAAGCATCGAGTGTCGGCCGGCCCGGCCGAAAGCGGGCCTAAATATTTTTCAAATGCGGGCCGAGAGCGGATCCTGGAAGATATGTGCCCTGGCGCTGGTACTTGTGACAGTACCACAGCCGGCTGTGGTACTCTCTCGAGTACCAAGGGGTAGTAGCCACACTACTACAACACGCATCTTCCACTGGACCAACGCAGGAAGACCCGCGTGACCAACGAGGAGGGCGAGTGCATCGAAGAGGACTGCGACTTGCACGTGGTGAAGGCAGTGGGTAATCACTGCAAATGGCTGGAGGACGACTTCGAGGAGGACGCGTTCAATCGATTGACCGACAATTGGCTTGAAGCCCTTTCACCCTTGACGATCATGGAAAGTCGGAAGTCTTTGTTCATTTTCATCGAGCAGCAACCCAGGAAGGACGTGGAGTACAACCTGATGCAGCTTGTGTCATTCTACGAGCGAGAGGCAATGCGTTGCTTGCATTTTTTGGTGCCAACTTGACGGAGCCTTTGCTGATCGGACGCGAGAAGAAAGTGTTCGGCGGAATCGTCACGATGGCGGAGTGCTTCCATGTGAGATGTGACGGCGGTCAGTTTCATCCAGCAGTCGTACAAGTTGCAATTCATCTTGGCACGGGGACATACATGAACAACGAGAGCATGGCCGCACCGCAACTCTTTACCAAGAGAGACGCGAACTGGAGCAGGCTTCACGTCGAGGTCGTCACTTCGCACGTGACACGCTGAACGAGTTACAGGAGGCGTACCTGAAAACAACCCCTTGCCATCTGGATTCCCGCAACCATCGCCCGGACACGCAACGCCACTTCCCAAAGAAAATGCGCGTGGATGTCGACTTGACTGACGCGGCACCCGCAATCATCGCGGCCAGGCGAAACGAAGACGGCTTTGCTTGGGAATGGTTGGTGGACTCGGACCGGAACAATACCGCGGCGGACAAGGACTGGTTCACATCGGCGCGTGTGAAGAAGGAGCTCGTTGTCGAGTTCCTCGTTGAGGTGCACTACCATTCTACGGAGCGACTTGGCGCGAGGTTGAGTGTTGGGACTCAGTTGGAGGTCATGTACCGACTGACCACACCGCCCTGGCATGCCAAGATGCTGGCTAGCTTGTTTCTCGGGGAGACAAAGTGCACAGTGTTGCAGGTGAATCGCTGTTTGAAAAGATTTCACTCTTTGCATTCCGAACGTGTTCTCCAATTTTCATAAAGCAATATTTTGCAGGTGGGCGCCCCGACTCCGAGGCTCTCAAGGCGAAATGTTGTCAACGGAATTCTGGATCGCAGCTTCACCGTGGCCGTTGATGGGAAGAAAGAAGTTGCATATCACGTTGTGTTCGGCTACATCGACGCGTCCACTGAAGTATTCTTCGGAGAACGTAACGAGCAACAAGTGGCAAGACAACGCATCTCTTGTAGCTGCAAGACTTGGCAAACGTTGATGACAAGACGTGGCCGAGGAACCGTTGTTCATTGGTGCGTGCACATGTGTTGCGTGTTGAAGGAAGCCAAGTTCACACCTGGAAACTGGGTTTACCTCCAGTCGGGTTTCACCGTGAACCAAGTCCAGTACCTTTTGAAGGAAATGGCGGCGGTCCAGATTACCCCGACACCCACGGTGCAGGCAAACGGCAACGGACTGAAACAAGGTCAGTGGATG